>JBAJNP010005460.1:0-29008 GCA_036877545.1 Yasuhikotakia modesta
AATTGATCAACATACATATGACATTTATTTTATAAAAAGTAGGTGATGATAAAGTAAGAAAATCATGGTAAAACAACATAAAAATCTGAACAGGTCAAGGGGTCCACAAACTTTCAAGCAGCACTGTATATGGAAACAAACAAATCATAGTTCTAAATTCAAATATGAAATATGTTTATATGATATTCAAATATGATTAAATGTCATTGGTTGTTGTGTGTTTGACTGATATGTTTGCATTCAAATGTGCCATAGGAATTGCTGAATGTACTCAAAATAGTAATAATTTCTTCTCTGATGTATCATCTGCAGTATTGTGGTGATTAGTGTTTTGTTGTCTGGTAAACTTTAAAACCACTTCAGGATGTTTTCTTTATAAGTTGTGGTAGCTCCAAATAATTTCTGATTTGTGGGACAGAAATTACATACATGTAATTGTATGCAGTCACATGCAACATGGGTAAAATATAACAAGCGAACAGCTTTTCTTTTGCTCTCAGTTGACGACAGCCTAAATTCTTGCATGTTTTTAGCATCAGTAGTGTTTGGTGAACATGCTCTTGTTCACATGACCCTCCACTCATCTCAGCCAGTGGTGTCATACATCACTGACAGTTCTGCAGTTATGTTTGTGTAGGTGTCCTGTGCTTTTGTCCTCACGTGGGGTAATGCAGGCAGAAATGAGCCGTCATTGGTGCTGCTTTTAAAAAGACTCTAGTGTCCACCCTTCTACCACAGATTAGTCACTATTTTTTCTGGGTGGCTATCCATTAGCAAGCCCCATATAGTCTTGTATACTTTTAACTGTGTATATCATGATATGTTCAGGCCTATCCTAAGTTTGCTTGTTTAATCTTTAATTGATTGTATTTAATTCAGACCACAAACGACAACTAGAAATATAGTAAGACTTGTTTTGTGTAGCGTTTTAAATACAACATCTGTGATCAGAGAAACACTTATCTAAAGTGCTCTGTCCTACCCCAGCCTTACCTAATAGTGCAAAATTGCCCCATTGCTTCAGATGAAACATCACTTTCCTGTCATTACACCTTTACACGTTTCAGAAATGGTTGACTGGCTCACTCTGGCATTGGGTTACAGGTCTAAAGATAACCAAATTACTTGTTTTAAAGCAAAGTGCCAAGTTGCCATAGAAACAGAGCCAAAAGACAGAGACGGTTGTCCATTAGAATATATATAGGAATGTCCTCATCTCCCAGGACATGATACTTTGTCATTCAAGCCAATTTAGATATATGCAGCACATTATAATTATTTTAAAATGTAACGTACAAAGTGCTTATTTCTCTAGACCTCAACTATATTGATTTTCATCATTTGTGAGCTGCCTACCTAACATGCCTATTTAAGGCATGATGAGCACTTCTAAAGTTTCCATTGGATGGGAAATTTGCTGTGACTTTACCTGTGCCATAATGGATCAAAAAGGCGTCTATATTCTTTGTTTTAATGCAGTTTAGTGTGTTGTTTTGTTTGGTCTTCCAGACCTTTTTTTAAAGAAGGAAAACCAGAATATCTTTTTACAGTCGGTCTTGAGAGCTGCTGCTCAAGTGTCTCAGGATTAACAAACTGTTCTGGGGTTCTTCTGCCATAAATCCATCCTGTGCTTGAATGTCACCAGAGAACAGATCATTCATTTAAACACTGTCTCTTCATTAGTGGCATTTTGTTCTGATTGTAAATGATTTAAAAGTAAACCATCACCAACAGAACTGAAACTGAAGAGAAATAAAAGTGTTTTCTGAAGAATTTTTATAATTAAGAGTAACACTTTAGAGCACATAAGAAATAAGAAGAAATGGAAATAGGACAAAAGAAATAAGTAATATGAGACCTCTATTCTGACATAGAGGTCTGACATATCTATTCTCTATTCTAGTAAACACAACATAGACCAATGTGTGCATGTCACATATTATTTCAATTAAATTGCCAGCACATGTAAACAAGTCGGAATGACAAGAAGCGCGTATGTAAATGTTGCTATTTTTTTCTCTGCCTCCCTCTTTTTCCTCTCTCTCCCTCTTTCATACATCTCTGCACCTACCTAGAGATTTTCTGTTGCTAACATTTATCGCAGGTCATCCCAATGCAAGTAGACGGCTCTAAGTGTACTCTATGTGTAAATGGAGTGTTTATTCTGTTAATGCCAGGTATAAACAGCAGCCTGTCTTCACTATCAAGTGTTACTTCTATAGCATTCTATATTTACAGCTCAAAATTGCCAACAGGACTTTGATTTAGGCTCCAGGAGGATGTTCCAGCTGTTAATGTACTCTTATTTCTTTAATGTAATAAGTCTTATATGTAGTCTGTACAGTGAATTGAATGAAGCTGAAGAGAGTTTGCCTTAGTAGTAAATGAGAGGTAGAGCACTAATGTGTGTGGAATTGGAATGAGTGTTGGAGCATTCTGCTCCTCTAAGGCAGTGCTGTTACTGCCTTCTGCTTTCAGTGGTGATAAAAAAGAGGACTTTTATCACCATTGTACAGGTGGACAAATAGTCTATACACTCTCTTTCTCTCTCTGCTAGTTGCACAGTTTGTCTTTGTTTTTCCTTTTATTGTTATTCCTCACAACCCGAGCATCTCCACCTTCCAGATAAGAAAGTGCAATCCATCTGCAGTGTTGGGAATAAAGCCTGCACTGAAAGCTGCACTTTCAAACACAAGTCAGATGCTTTTTCAAACCCCATTATTTCCTTAGAGTGGAAACACTTGTTGTCTTTGTCTCTGAGTATTTGAACCTGGTTTGATACATGAATGTTTCTTCCTGACTGGATACTCTGAATGGCAGACTGTCAGTCAAGAATCTCTTTGCTTTGTCCTTTCTAAACGTTTAGTGTGTGCCTGTTTTCTTGTGACATTCATAAGCTTTCCAGTTTATTGTTAATGGAATACTACACCATAAAATTATTTTCATTTGCTCCTCTGATGTATTTCGTAATCTTTGTCTTTTCTACTTTCATTTTGTCTTTCCTTTTTTTCCTCCTGAAACACTGAGCATTTCTGAATCAGGTTCATTCTGCCCTTTTTTCATACAGAAGCTTTAAACAGACTTTAACGGAGCAGTTCTTATGACTCGGGCACTGTATAATAGTTCTGAAGCTGTACAATAGCACAGTGTGTGGAACACACATTCCTATGAAGTATTCCTATTCATATGAAGTACAAGCTTATTTATTCGCCTCTGCTGTAGCCTCTACAGTTCTAACATGCACATTTCAAAGTCACACTAAGTTTGAATACATGCATACTGAAATGAGGTTTGACTTGTGTTCCACAGAAAAAAACAGTCCTATGTGTTGGATAGACATGAAGTAAAATAGGTAGATGATGACAGTTTTTTCATTATAAGGTGAATTATTTCTTCAACACTCTGTGGAGGATATTAAAATTAATAAAAAATTAGTACTTAACAGAGCATTGTCAAATACAGAGCTTTGAGCCCAAAATTTAAACAGTAGCAATATGCATATCATTCATATGTTTGGTTTTTTTAAGTGTATAAATCATCTCTTGGCATCTGCAGAAGTATTTGCCAGTAGTGATGTCTCTCTTCCACTGAAATAATTTGTTTCTCACAGCGAACCATTTACTCATATCTGTCTGACTGTATTGTTATACAGATTTCATTGGAGCTCAGTGGAAGTAGGGATAGATTTAAAACAGGAAAGATTGGGTTTCTGTGGGTTGTGTTCACTGCTAGGAAAGATTTTCCTGTGAACAAACTTTGTCGATGAATCTTATTAGAACTTATTCCGCTTACCTTGCTTTACTTTCTAGAAGGCAAATGCAGTAGAACAGAACTAAAACGGATTTCGTTCTCACCCATTTAATTGCAGTGAAGTACTGACAGGAAAAATATATGTAATGAATGAGATGAAATGTGTGGCCTATAATATGTGTAGGTAATTTAACTGTTGTATCGTGACTGAGTAAACGTTCCCTGCCGAGGTCAGGCTATTCTTAGTATAAATACTACTGTGCCAGGAAGTTGCTTTTTTTAATCTGAGGAAGGATGGGAGGCAAAAAACTCTCACACAAACAGAAATGCTACTGCAACAGTAGTGGAAATATAAGTGCACTCATGTAAATAATGGTCATATGGGTTTTTGCAGTTTCTCAATGCTCTGTTGCTGTCGTATTAATGTATTTATGAGATGGTCTCATTTCAGTTGTGAGTAACTCTCTCTGGACAGAATCCAGCAGCAGGGAGGAAAATGCGTTCATTATAGTAAAATTCTGACAGGAAAAGGCCTGTTTTGCACATTTTGCATTCATATTAACAGGTTGCAGCAGTCATGCTGCATATATCATCACATGCTAAACTCAGCAGAAGTGTAGTGGAATTGCATTGTGAACCCATTTATCATTGAGCTATTGTGATATGCCTTTTCTGGCATATAGGCAGGTAAAATCTAAAAGGTACACAAATAGAACCTTTTCTTTCTCCTGTCGTTTAGTTAGTCTAGCTGATTTAGTCAGTCTATAGTTCACACTGTGGGGTTTGGGCTCTGTGTTCATTTTCTAGCATTAGATATGAATGTGTTCCTCTGTTTCTATAAATTGTATTTCTATAGATTGTATTGCAGTTGAGTTTATAGTAAGCCACATTATAATGGCCCAGTTCTGATAACCTTTTACTTAAGTAACCTAAGTTTTCAAATGAACATTTTTGTTATGCTTAGACAGAAATTACTTCATTTCCTGTAGAGAGCTGCAGAAGAAAAGCAGTCAGTATGAAAGCTGTGTGTGTTTGTTTCTGTGGTGTACACGTGTGAAACACTCATCAAGATCAAATTTACAGATAATATTAAGTCATTGTGTTGCCAGTCAGCGTTAACTTCTGCATCAAGTCTTGAGTTCAGTATTAGCGAGTGTGATTGAGTCTGTCGCATCCAGGTGACCTGCTTTAATCTCTGTTTTTTTTCTGTAGGTCAATATGAGAAATCCTTGAATAAGTACATCAGACATTATGAAGGCCTGTCCTACGATACAAACATCTTACACAGCAAGCATCAGAGGGCTAAGAGAGCTCTGTCCCATCAGGACCAGTTTGTTCATCTGGACTTCCACGCTCATGGCAGGTCAGTCACACTTGTATAATAATGTTTCCCACAGTTTTGAAATATATGTGCTTGATTGGACAATTATCCTATTGCTTGCAACATAACATGTCTACTACATGTGACAGACAACGAACAATGTGACATTTATCATATTTGTATTTACTGAAATTCATTTTGGGTGCATCTGTTTCACAGATTGAGCCCAACTTCCCACACAGGAAGAGTAAGACAGTACATGGGAAAAGCACTTATGTGCAAAACTTTATTATTCTGGGGTTTTTAAGAGCCCCAAAGCTTCAACATATAGAAATTTCTCTGGTGCTGGTCCATGAAATTGAATTCATAGACATGCCACTAGGTTTTTTCCCCCCAAAACTGTTTCTCAGGTCACATAATTATTATGGCTTTTGCATGTATTCATGGTAAGCAGCTATAATACGTGTAATAAGCACTGATAACTCTTTCCACACTGTTGGTTCTGGCTAAATACTTCACATTTAGAAGGGGAAATTGGCTTCACAGATTTCTGGTACTGTTTCAGCAATCTGGTCTCAGTTAGATCTTTCAGCTGAGGTTACACTATTCACATTAACATAGAGATTTACAGAGAGCTGCAGACCCCTGTGATTCTGCATTCTTTGCCGCATGGAAATAAATTGATCAAGGTTAGATCATCTGGGTCTGCGTGAAAAGCACTGACAGAAAGCTGTTTCTGTGTCTTTAGGCTGGATCTGTCCTTGATGGTCCAACTGTTTTCATATTATACCAAAGCATAGTAATAATGTCATTTAGCTTTTGCACAGAATTACGATATAGTTGTTCCAATGCCATCTTTCATTGTATAAGAACTAGGGCAGGGAATTCATTTTCAAAACCATTTTAATTCCAATTCACAATTTCTTTGTGTTTAGTTACAACTTTAGTTACAATTACTACATAATCAACCTGTTACTGCGGTAAAAATTAAACATGGCATGATACAGGATATTTTTTTTCCTTACTGTTTTGCATATTCCAAATATTTTAACCATTACAGGTTGTTATAATACAGTAATATACAGTTATAAGTTATTATAATAAAATCAATATTTTTATCTAACAAGCTTAATCTTTCCTTACAGCTGTGTCACTAGCAAGTTAACAGTTCATTGCTCCCTGTTCTATAAAACAGACAATTAGTAAGTTCAGTGCAGCTGCTGGCGTCTCACTATGCATTCCCCTTTATATTGATTCTACAGATTTCATCAGTCTTTTCAGTGTTTTAGAGATTGCTTCATTTTTTGCTCTTTGAAAGAATGGTAAGACTGATGACATTGCATTGGGTTTGCAGAGAAATATTCCAGGTTTAATAAAAGCTGAGCTGTATCGATTGCTTTTTAGAAACACCATTGACTAGGCTGTCAGCTTGTAAACCAAAAGAAAAAACATTTACAGCAATGCACGTATACACTGTACCAGTGTATTCTCTGTTTGCTCCATATAAACAGCATTAAAAACAATCTGGGTTTAGGATTAGTCTTAGTTTATTTTAACTTCTCATTGTCAGTGAATGCCTTTTTGACCTGGTATGTGATTTTCAGAAGAAAAAGCTTCCGCAGAAATAAAGAGCACTTCTGACAGGCAGAAGAACAGACATGCCTGACAACAGGTATTAGGGAAATAAGCCTGTAAAGCCAATGACATCATCTGTGTAACATCATCCTTACCAGACAAATCTGTGTGTGCATTCCTTAAAACATTATAATTGAAAGTTGTACACAGGGATTCAAAGTCCCTTCAAGTTCCCTCACCTTTGGCTTGTTCCATATAGTAATAGTCATGTATTCTGTGCTTTGGAAATGTTTTTGGATAAATGACTGCATGTATATTGTGTTGCTATAGTTGCTGCTGTCTACTGAGAATGTTTAAGATTGACATTGTGGCGGGTGTTTTCCGAACAGTTGTTTTGTGTGATGTAGATGCAGCAGTGGGGCTCCATTCATTCATTCATTTTAGAGATGGCTTTTAATAAGTTTATTATATGTACATATGGACAGCTGTGATTGAGTTTTGATCAAGCAAGTTTGTCTTAATTAAACTTAAACTAAATTTGAGTTCAATTATATCTCAAATAATGTGCTGGACCATTTGTTTGACTTACATAGTACATTTTCAGTTGGAGTAAAGCATTTACACATATAAAGAAATCCCTTAAGACCAATTATTTGACTAGGCAACCCACAGACTAGTTGTTTTGCAAATCTGAATGTTCCATTTTCTTAAACACAACACAGCACAGGCACTAAAAGGCTGCATTTGCAGATGCATTATGCTGTATTTGTTTTCCCTTCACGCATGCCGAAACCTTAAATATTTCTTTGTGTCATGACAGAAAAATACAAACCAATCCACACAACCATCTGCTAGTTTTCCTATCAGTCTGACTGCAAGTGTGTTAAAGATTGTTCAACAATCTAAAAATAAGTTGCCCAAATGTTCTTTCATTTTCACTTTTTCACAGTTTCCTCAATAAGTACTAAATGAAGACAACAGCCTACAAAGACAGTGTTGTACAACTGACAATAACAGCACAGTATTAAACACTTTTTGTGATGTAGGCTGGTTTGCATGACATTGGTTGGCTACTTTCTTTTTTAACATTTCAAAGGTCTTTTTTGAAGTCTTTGTAATGCGGTTCTGGGAGGCCAATGTGTGAGTCATGTTGGTGTTTAGGTGCTTAACAGGAACTTCCTCTGTTTTTAATGTGTGACCTAGCAAGTAAAGTGTCTGATAACAAGAAGAACTTTTTTTAAAGTTTGAAGTTTTGCTGCCCATCTAAAACGCTTGAATGATTATTAAAGGTTCTGGAATCTTTGGCAGCGAGTCCGTCCGTATGACTGATAAAAGACTTTACATTTAAATCACCAGGTTCAGTTATCATCATTTTAACAGGTAATGGTACTTAATGTTAAAAAGGAAATGTCTATTTATAACAACACTACACATTTCTTCTCTGTGAGAGACTTTGTTCCAAATGTAGAATTCTTCTTATCGTCCTCTGTGTCATGTCAGCATCTGTTAATGAAAAGAGCCAATGTGTTATATTCAGCTTCTCAGTAGTTTACACATAACAAGCCTTAATGTTCTGCGTTACTACTGAATTGTTTGTTTGGTTTGCTTGACAATAACTCTCATCAGCTTTATGTGCACATGGGTGTGGGATGATAAAACAGAAACAAAGACTGAAAACAGCATATTGTCTTCAAGAGAGCAGTGCAGTAAATATCAATGTGTTGTGTGTTGTGATGCATTGATTGTTTCTCGCTCTGGCCTGTTGGCCTTAGAAGTTTAAGCTGCAGTAGAGCACCATGCCAGAACAGAATGAACCCTGGGGCTAAGCTCTCCAAGGTGAGCCCCCAGCAGAAGCAGAGGGGTTATCAATATTTAAAGAGGTGAGAGATTCATAAGTAATCATGCATCACCATCATGTCTACCCTATCTCATACTAGGTCAGCCTGAACCCGTTCTTCATTCCTATCTTACTGCAAAAGAACCAGAACCTTTATCATGTTTCAGTGATGTCACTGGCTCTCACAAAGGCTTGTAATGCAACTCACAGGCAGAAAACCTACAGTGAACCTTGCAGGCACTTTCTTATCCAAAGAGATTTGCTTTACTATAGGGAGATCCTCTCAGACCAATTTGGGATTAAGTGTGTAGCTCAAAGTTGATACAGGATCTCAGTAATTCTCCAGTGCAGTGATGAATTAGATGTAACCAGCTACAGTACAATGACTAGCCCAGATTTTTACATCCTCAAGCCATTTTAGGCATTTGCTAGGCTTTGAAAGGCAGAGGTTATGGGATAGTTGTTTTAAGAGGCATTCTGTAGCTGCTAAATATAAACAAACGCAAAGTTTCCAGCCATAACGCAGTAAGCGAAAGATCCACTAGGTCAAATGCACATTGAATGTGTCTGTCTAGGCTCACAAAGTATACTTTAACCTGTGCACAACTGTGAGCTGCTAAGAGCTTCAGAAGTAAATGTACACAGCTGCGTCAAAAAGGAGGAGGTAACCATTAGCCATTGTTAGCTGAAAACCATAAGCATTATTTTCAGCTTTCAAGCTCATAGCTGCTACAGTAAATACAATGGGAATGGTATTCTATTCTATGTTTTTTGGGGGGAGTTCTGTTGTTTGTCCTATTAACTATGAATCACTTTGACTGTTAAGCACATACCAATTGCACAAATGTGAACTGTTTTGTAATCGATGTAATGCTAGCTAAGCTGCATGTCTGGTAAATGTAACAAAGTGCAAAAGACTTTGCTATACTGACTGCAAGGTACACATCCAGTGTGTACAGTAGTTAGGGCTTTATTGATTGCACATAATTATGATCACTATGAAATTCCCTCACCTTCCTGTCCAATGGCTGCATAAATATAGCAGTCAGCATTTACAGGCAGAACCAGCACATTACATAATTGTCTTTGTGTCTGAGGTTTATTTATTAAATGCATGATGTAATGTTTCTGTCTCTCCTAAACGCTGAGGCTGCTCTTCTGTCTGCTGTTGGTTTTGTAGTGCCAACTTTAGTTTCTTCTGATGGGCTGTGTCCTAGACTGCAGTTGTTTTTCGAGGGCTGTTTCTCGAAGTGACAGTATGTGGTATCTGTGAATATTTCCAATGTCTGTCTCTCTCTGTCAGGAACTCTCTCTCCAATGACACACTCATTTTGATGACTCAATAGATGACTCTTTAGTTAAGCATGATCATGAAAAAACACTTTTTTTCCTAGTAAAGAAACACCAGAAAAAAACACTAAAATATCATAATTTGCATGATTACATAACATTTGAGGTTTAATGTATTATTAAACCATGTAAGCTAGTAAATATTCAATAAGCTTGGTTAAGCAAAGAAAAGGTCTATTTACTCTAAGAAATTGGGAGAATTGTTATAAGTTTAGCTATTAGTTATAAGGGTTGTACAAGTAATAGTTATGTAGCATAGAAATATAGAAATGATTTGCCTCAGGCAAAGAACAGAAACTAGATATTTGATGTAAACAAGTGTCAAATTTAGTATGAATTAATTTAAAGTATGAATTAAATAAATTTAGTATAGAAATAGTTTAGAGCACAATGTTTTAATGTATCATACTAGCGACTGACACTATGACATGTTGTAGATTTACCCTGAAGGGTGTGTGTGTGGGTGTGTAATTGAATTTTGACTACCTATGTAATTTTTATTCAGTCCACATGTATTCCAACCTATTTATTCATTTTTCATTCAAAGCAGATAGTGAAACTGTAGCTGTGGAGGCCATGAGAACTGCTGGGATGACAGCGGTGTAAATAATAGGTTACATGATGTGGTGTTTTTCAGGATTGTTGTGATGGAGGATGTGGTTTCAGTTCCTGTGCGATGGACTCTCAACTGAGTTATGGAGTAAACCAGAGATCACTGAAAAAAATCCCCAAACAAGTTTTTCATTAATTAAAAAATGCTGTATTCTTCATCAGATATGGCAATGGACACAACGCAGTAGATTTGATTGGACTATTGAAAAAATGATTTTCAATAGAACTTTTTCCCCCAATATTCAGTCAAAGGCTATGAAACAAATTCTCTTTATTTCTTCCAATACTATCCAATTACATCCAAATGCATTTTGGTAGTTATATCAGAGTATTAAAACTATTTTATGAAACATACACAAAGAGCTTGAGCTATACTGTCACGATTTCTTTTTAGACATGAGCGTGTGTGTGTGTGTGTGTGTCAAGCACATATAGTTTGTTTGTTAGTGTAAATCAGTTAAAGCAGAATCACATGCACTTCATGTGATGCACATCTCACACTCTTATGTGAGCTCAGAGAACCGAGAGATTAGAAAAAGATTGGAACGAGAAAGATTGGAGTCGCTGTACTTACATTTCTTATGCACTTTTCTCTTGAAGCATAAGACTTGCACAACTGACACGAGCAAATCAAAAATCCCCCTCTGTCTGTCAGATATGTTTTTTTCACTATCTAACTAATATTAGGTTTCATAATGACAGCTGATATAATAGCCTGAGGAGCTCTTAAGCACAATGTTCTTTTGTACGACACACAGACACTGTTTGCTTCAATTTTGAAAGCAAAATATAAAATCACTGATCAACATGCAGCTGAAAAAAGTAACAGTAAAGGACCCTCCAGTCAGCAATTCTTTGACTGTGATCTTCAGCATTTTGAAGGCCTGCAGAGGCCTTCAGATGTTCTGCCACACAAAAACTCATTACAATTTTTGAAGGGTTTCTTCTGTAGGGCTGTCCATACTCTTCTACTGTAGTATTGATGACCGTAAACAGACTGTGAAGCATAGAGGTGGTTTAGATAACAGGTAGTTTGGAGAGGTCAGAATAGAGTTACATAAGGATATTAATTCCTGTGGTCTGACTTGCATTCAATTAATCCATTTGCACTTAGTTTTAAAGTTTCAGGTGTTCCACTCACAAGTGTTGAGATCTAAAACAGGCCACAAATGGGGTCCGAAATGCTTAATGATTCAATCATTATTCACTTGTTTTGTTTGTTTTTGCTTGTTCACTTTTTGTGCTATAACTTTTTCTTTTAGAGCTGCACTTCCGTTTGGTTCACCCCAACGAATGCCAATGCCAGATGTAAACAGAGCCCATTAGTCACCTGACCGCATCATTGAGCACTGCAACAAGGGGCTTCTTACAAATCTTTTTTGCAGACTGCGTTCTTAGATTGCTTTTCTTCTCAACCGTCAAACTGCAACCGCACATACCTGTACCCAAATCTCTGCTGCTGTGCTATGTTGTAATGTGCTGTTACCCAGCTTCACCCATCTCTCCCTCTCTCTCTCTCTCTCTCTCTCTCTCTCTCTCTCTCTTTTCTCTTTTTAATGTGACTATTGCAGTGGCTCTCACTTGTCCCTGATGCTTTTTGTCTTGTTGCTCTGAGGGGGGTTTGGATTGAGGTGCTTGTCTAGAATAAACTGCAGACCTTGGCTTTAGCCTACATATAATAATGTAAGGACAACTCCTCAGTGCAAAGCTAAGTATCTCCATGGCAATAATGTAGGAGATGAGCTACTTATAGAATGATGTCCAATATGTCCTGTCTTAGCAACTGATTTGGCAATTGCCCTAAAAATTTGCTGTTATCAGAATGCTGCTTTCAGAACACTTTTGAATAGTGTGACTGCAAACACTTTTAAAATTGTTGTTTCATAAAATATGTTAGTCAAGTATTTTCCAAGCACATTAAATTGTTTAAACATCCCAATGGCCAAGTAAACTTTTCAGTTGTTTCATAATCCCCAGTTTTGCTATTTTTTGTTCTAGCCAGAGGAGTATGGGCTCCACCAGCATCAGGTTCTGGTTCCTCCAAAGTATTTTTCCCCATCTGACCTAAACAACTTTTCCTAAAGTTTTTTTCTTATGCCTCTGTTGTCTTTACAATGGCCCAGTGAGAAAGGTAAAACACTATTCTTTGTAAAGCCACTTTGGAATGATTGTGAAAGGTGCTATATAAATGTTACACTTAAAAGTGAATTGAATAATCACGTTCGGTTCTAGGAATGGGATTTCATGCCATTAGTTTGCTATTGGCTGCAGTAATGCAGTCTGCAGTTAATTCTGTTGTATTGATTCTAGGTGGCATGCAACACTGAACACAGACTTAATGCCAAGAAGAGTTGATTCAGGATCAATAGCTTCTCTAATGATAGTTAACAAATTCATTCTCCATTTTTAAGGTTTGGAGTATTTAGCATTAAAGAGGAGAGAAGAAGAAGGAACAGGCAAGCAGATGAGGAAAAATTGGGCTTACAGAAACCAGAGCCCCAATTTCTGCAGTGATTCACAGCATCAGCCCAGAGCCCTGACCCAGCAAGAGACGCAATCACTGCTCTAAAAGTCACACAAGTCTCTCTCACCTTATCTGCCTCATGGGAATGTTCATTTGACTGCTCTTCTCTGAAGTACTTGACACATAAATCAGCCGAGTTCTCAGAAAAAGACAAAGGAGCCAGAGCAAGTTTCATTTGTGCTATTAATAAAAGAAAAGGCTGTTGGTCTAAATACAGTCTGTATGAACATCTTACCACATCATCTCACAGTTTTTTCTAAATTTTCACAAGTTTAGAATGCATCATGTCTGTTTAGTTTTCTCCCATGTTCATGTTAGTGGCTCTACATCTAGTTTTGAATGCACTATGCATGTACCATGTATGTACTATATGACTGAAATTTAGTCAGTTGGAAAACTAACAAGTGGGGTTACTAATATATAGTGTGCAATAGGAAATATTGAGGATAATAAGGATTCTGTCTTTTAGCCACTGTGCTAAATAAAGGGTTTTAAACTGCAAGTTATGTGCAGCTATATAGGTCTTTAATCTGTAACTTTGAAAAGCACTTGTATACTCAAGACTTCACAGAACTGCTCCAGCATGCCTGGTGTCAACATGCAGTGACCGAGATGATGTGAAGCACATCCAAATGTTGCTCAGTACAGGTACTTGGGTTGAACATCTGAGGATTCCTTAAATGAGAATAACTGAGAATGCTTTAAATATTATGTTTATGCTTAGATTAAAAATGCATTTAAGACTCAATGCATTTAAGACTACCAAGTATGAACGAGTTCTCCAGTGCATTAGCACATCCCCTTCTCTCTCATAATATCCCTCTGATAACCATAAGCCTTTATGGTCTGGTTTGTTTCCTCTGTTAGTGCTGCTCTTATAAAGGTGAGAAACGCTGACATCTAGGACAGGTAAAGTCCACTCCAGGTCAGTGAGGGAGGCAGTTGTGTATTGTAAGGATATTTTTCTCATTAGCAGTTATTGCCTGTTTCCTGACCCAATTCGACTACCATCTCCCAGTCATCTTTTGACAAAATTTTTTATATACCTCTCTTCCCTATGCTCTTTAAAGGCCATCTCTCATTATTCTCTCACACTCAATATTCCGTATCGTTCACCACCCCCATATCCCATCTGTCATACAGCAGCCTAGTAAAGCGTTTCTTTATCACCCTGTAGTAAACAAAGGGAGTATCGTATTCTCAGTAAATCTCCTGCTGTCTACACGGTCACATCGCTCTGTATTATAAACTCGTATAGTTAACATCTCTGCAAGTTGCCGTTATTATCTTTTTTATGTCTACATCAAAAATGCACTTGTACTCAGATTGAGGGGCTGAGCTGGTGGATATCATTAATTTAGATGCATTACTACCAACGTAAATGAAAGCTCAGAGTGCAAGGTAATTACATTGCTCATGCTGGTTAGACTGAATTGGGTCTGGCCAGGATCGACTGTGTTGGGAGATGGCAGGATATTCCCGGAACTGGCCTTAATGGCTGCATAGTGAAAGCGAAACCACAGAGGGACAAAAGAAATCACAGTGGGAATCAGATCACTCTCTTTGGCTTTTAGAGCTGTTCACACAATGAGGTTTGCTGGGAGCCTGACAATTGAGAGAGAAATGCAGTGATTCACTATGGAGCTAATGAAGGCTCACTGGCACTCAGCTGATGAGGGGGCCGTCTATTCTGGCTGTGGCAATGAGTGCTATCATAGTCTAATGATCTGTCAGTGGTGAAACCCATTAAAATCACCATCAGCTGCTTGCTTGTATATTACAGGATTAGGTGAATCGAATGCGTTTTATTTGAGATTGAAATTTTGGTAATTTCATGTATTCTAGTACTAGAAGGGTCGGGGCATGGGTCTGTGTACAAATAATGGCATCAGTGTTGCATTCTGAATATACTGTTTCAAATTAAACCCTTTTTTCTTCTTTTCTTTTTGTATTTCGTGTTGCTGTTTTTAATTTTTAACAATTATTTTGTTTTCACGATGGGTCATTGCTGTTCTAGTGCCAAGTCGTAATTATACCAATGCACTTTACCACTTTCATTAGCACTGTAGCGCTTTCTTGAACCCAAAATCATCACATTTATGTTTATGGGCATGTTCTGTCATGACTCTGCATGAGGAAACGAGCTGCAGGTTTTATGGGTGCCAGCGTGTTCATTGGCTAGGCTGTGTTTTTGTGATTGCTTGTGGCTGTTACAGACACTCTGGCTGCCCAGCTTGTCACATGTGGATAATTATAACCTTCTGCATTAAAAACGTAATGAAAAGTGTAAATTCTGCTAATTTGTTTGAAAGGCAGCAGCAGTGATGAAGGCACTATAATGTTTAACTGTGTGTGTGCACTGACTTAGTAGATAGCTTTTAATATTTTCCTGTGTGTTGTCGTTCCTCTGATGTTGACACTGGCTGTGAATTGTGTTACTTGTTAATGAGTCAGGCTGTACTTCCTGTATTGCTTCTTCTGAATCTGTATATCATTAAAACTAAATTAAATTTCACAAGACTGAATATGTAATTTGTTCATTCCCTTAACAATCTCCTATCATATCCCTTCATAAGTGGCTCTGTAGACTTGTCAGTGCTCGTCCTAAGGTATGCATGCTTTTCCTGTGTGTTGATACATGTTTCAGCAACGCAATGTGTGTGTGTGTGTGTGTGTGTGTGTGTGTTTAATTGGAGAGTTCTGAGAATGCTCTAACCTCCTCCACCTGCTCACTCTCCCTCTGGGACTCTCTGCCCTTGAAATTTCTTTCTTTGTTCCTTTCTCTCCATTTCTTTCTCTCCCCTTATGGCAGTGTGTTGGCATATGTACGAAGATCAAACCTGTGCTGAGTGGAGCACAGAGCTGTTATTCGGGTGATAAGGAGTATTTACTTCAGGGAAGGGGCCCCACCCATTTGGCTTTGACTCTTTCTGTTTCTGGGTGTTTGTAATGACCAAATTAAACATTTACAAAATTCAGTTTCCTGTTTCCTGTTTCCTGTTCAATAGAGCACAGTTGTGTACTTTACCGTTCTCTCTAGACATCATTATGAAAATCTACCCTAATGAGGCATATCTAGACCACAGGCATCGTCTGCCTTCTTTAGCCCCATGTGTTTCATTATAAGTCCCTTTCAAACTCACACCCACAGCCAGACTTCCATTGTTTTTATACAAGGCAGATGATTTAGTTAACATTAGTACAAGATTTGGTAAAGACCACTAATTATGTTTCACTATATGAGTGAAAATGTTTTAAACATCACACGTATAGGTAAGTCTTCATAAGCACAGGAGCTGAGCTGTTTACTAAAGTGTAGGTGATGCTTGTTCTCATTTATCCTGAGAGAATGTTTGCTCACAGTGATATGCAGTGTTATGTCCATTACAGCATTACAAGACACTTAATTTTAAAAAGACATAATTAAGACAAAATTAATATTCTCTGTCTCTATGCTGTAATTAAACAACAGTTACTGATAGACAGTCCAACATGAAATAGTTTGAAAGTGAAAGTGATATATTTTTGTCAGATATGGTAACTCCTACCTGAAATGTGACTTCTACATTTAACCCATCACTGGTTAGGAGTGAACACACACACGGAGCAGTAGGCAGTGGATTTGAACCAACTGGGCCTACCTGACGGCACTGGATTTGAACCAGCAACCTACTGATTACAACCCAGACTCACTAACCAGGAGGCCACAACTGCCCCCTGGGAAATATGCATGTACAGTTCTGCTTAGCAAGCATTAATAAAATAGGAATGATAGGCATAAAGTTTTCCCTTTGATTCAGCAATATTTTTCCCCAAAACTAACACAGTACAGGTGAATGTGCCTATAGACTCCATCTGGGTTTGTTGATAGGGTCTTTCCCAATTATTATTGCCACCATGCCTTAACCAGACAATCGGCACACCCTCTAACCCAATTTTACACATATCTTAGTATCACTGTGTAGGTGAGACTAGTTAACCTAAATGAATCATTATGAGTCAATGTTACTCATTACCATGTAGTATTTACTATAGAAGCCGGATTATTTAATGGGACTGACTGGAAATGCTGTAATCTGATTGAAATATATAATTTGACCATTAATACCAGTAACTGGAATAAAATGTCCTTTCAGTGAAAAAGGCTGGCTGGCCAGTTTCCCTGTTGACTCATATGTCATAGATTGAGTAACACTGTCCATCATAACACTTATTCTGATGTGTCTCACAAACATCAGTATTTTGTTGTGCAGTAAGCATGCTGCAAGTTGTTTCTTATGTTCTTACATTACAGACTAACCCACAGAAGCAAGTTAATATTGCTCTCTTTCTCTCCTGTCTTTAGGCATTTTAATCTTCGGATGAAGAGAGACACCTCTTTGTTCTCTCCTGATCTCAAGGTGGAAGTTTCAGGAGAGGAGATCCCCTACGACACCTCTCACATTTACACTGGTGAAATTTACGGTGAGCACAGCAACTAGCACAAAAATGCAGAATATAATGAAGGCTCACTGGCACAAATTCATATTTTGAATAGTTGCCCTTGAAACATGGGCTCCATCTATCGCATCTGTTAGCTTTTTTTGTAGATGTAAAGTTTGTGTGTGTGCATGTGTGTGTGTGTGTGTGTGTGTGTGTTTTAGTGGTGGTAGACAGTAATTGTTAGAAAGAGGAGACTGTTAGAAAGTGTGTCTGCTTTAATAAAATACCTTTTTATAGGGTGGCTTGTACCTTCATATGATCCAGAGAAAAATGCCCTAGAAATAAGAACTGTAGGGAAAAAGTTCATAATGAATTATTCATTTTAGCTGTCAAATTAGTTATGTATTCAGCATCTGTGAGGCAACAGTGTCGAAAGTTGGAGAAAACACACCTTTAAGTAAAGCTGATGTGTCTTTCTGTGCCAATAGAAACACAAGAACAAACAAATCCGATTTCCCTTCCCCAAACTCACTGCATTGGTTAACCTACTGTTGCTGTGTTGACAAACTCAAATAATCAGAACAGTGTTTTAAACATCATCACTGTTTTCAGAAATCAGCCTACAAATAGTTTACATGTGATTGTAGTAGTTTCAACAAAATCACATCTTTAGCTTTTTATTAAACTAGAATCTGTTGCAATAACTTCAGCAAATATGGCCTTTTAGTGAAATTGAGACTGATAATGTGAGATTATAGGTCAGTATTGTCAGGCTGTTCCTGTCTTCTGTTGAGTTTGAAAAGAGAAATGTCACCAAAGTGAAGGTGATCGTGCAATAGCAGACCTCTGACACCACTACATGCACATCCTGCTATGACAGTATTTTCCTTACACAACTCACCTCTGCCCACATCTCTCACACAAACAGGCCAAATTCTGACTCAATTTACCTAAGATGCTAAACCTAAAGATTTGTGATTCTGATTAACAGGCCGTGCATGAGTGAGATCTGAGCAATTTCTCTTGCACTCATAAAACATGGATAGAGGAAGAAAACTCTGTCTCCTCTGCTAGTCAGATGTCCACTTTGATCATCTCCCTTGACAGTAGAGCTGACAAATCCTCACAGTGTTTGAATTGTTCTGAATTAATTTCTGTCATTTCCTGCTCTACACCCGATGCTTCATAATAAGTGTTATTGTCAGGACTTGATGTTCATGTCAGCTGTTGATAAGGGTAAGTTGAGGACATCGGGGCTGGTAAAGACAATGCATCAACGAGTTCTAGTAACCCAGCTTTAGCGTCTCTGTTGTTTCACTATTACATGGCATGCATGATTCTGTGGGCAGGGCTAAAGAGATAACTGTAGAGATGTGGATCTTCTTCTGCAGTGACCCAAAGACAAACACACATAAACAAGCAATATGTACAGTACAATATATCTCAGGGTGTAATTAAATCTCACTTCTATAATTAGGTCTTCCGATAGACTTTCTAAATCATGAGAAACAAACTACTTTTATAAGTGTGTTAAAACTTCTGACTAGTAATGTGTGTGTCTGTCTTGACTGTTACTGTTTAACTTGTGAGACAGAGGGCAGAGGGTCAGGGAGGTATAGATGAGAGATGAGAATGAATGAGTGAGAGATTTGAGAAGTCATCTTCGTCATTACCAGTCCAAGAAATGAAAAAGTTCTTTTTTAAAGAGAAAAACCAGACTGCAAGTGCATGTGCACACATGCAGAACTCTGTGTGAGTAATGGACCTACCTAGCTGAGCTCATTTCTACCACCGGAAACCACTGATTCCTCCTGTGGCCATAACTCTTAGTATAACTTTTAAAAATATGAGTAAAATCTTTTTAAAGGATTTTTAGTAAAACATTTTTAGTAAGTCTGTTATTTGCTGTTGTTTCTAATCTGTTTGTCTTACCTAGATCAGATTTTTGGGCACTTTTACAATTATGCATTGCAGCAAAGTTACTGCTACTACATGAGTCAGTTCTGTAATGTATGCAGTATTCCTCATTTGTCAGTCACTTTGGATAAATGTGTCATGTGAAATGTAAACGTTGGTGTCCAGCTGCTTACTGCTCCAGCTGTAGAGTTATTTGATGGAGCAGACAGGAGGAACAGAATAAAACCTGCAGATGAAAAGCAGCTCGCATTTGTTTCTCGCCTTGGATTCAGTAGCAGAGCTGCCAAGCTCACTGCCATTGTAAAGGTCAACAGCTAAAGATGTGCGCGTGTGGAGATGAATTACTGGATCATAATATATGGAAGTGATTCAGAGAGCAGCACCTCTTTACACAGTTCAGCCTCTGTCATATTTCACGGCATGCTGACTGTGCACCAGCAAAGAGGGACATTTTTGTGCCCTGAATGATTTTAACCTTTGCTTTGTTTATTTTCCAGGTGAGAAGGGAACTCTGACCCATGGCTCTATCGTTGATGGGAAGTTCGAAGGGTTTATTAAGAGCCATCAGGGAACATACTATGTAGAGCCCTCAGAGAGATACCTTAAAAACCAGAATGTGCCATATCACTCCGTCATCTACCATGAAGATGATATTGGTAAGCTAATATTAACATATGGTTGTCCTGGAATGACCTACATCATGTTCTGTTATCAGCACTTATTTAATGTGTTTTACTGTGTGTGTCACTTATTTATCAAAAACTGTACTTATTGACATGTTTATGAACTCAAATGCTGTCTTGGTAAAAACCAAACAGTTGCTTTAGGTCAGCTTTCATCTAATTGAACTTATGTGAAATTTTCCCAATAAATGGTGTTCCAAACAGCTTTTATAAAAAATTTAGAATCATTTATAGTTTACAACTAATCCCCCCAGTAGGGGTGACAACAGCGGGAAAATATTTCCCAAGATATTTAACTAGAGGAGAGAGAAGGTAACAAAGACTCAAGTGAGAAAGCGTTGCTGCTCGGGTTGGTGCATGTTGTGAGCACATGCATTATTGTTTATGAACATTTGTCTACCCAGTTTTGCACATAGTGAAGATTCTTGTCACCATCACCCATGGTTTTGGTAACTAATAAATGATCATCCTGTTGTGTGGGTCTGTACTTACTTTCCTGCATGTGATGAGGGCTGTTAAAATGCCTGGATCACAAAGTCACTTACATCTTGCATGTAACTTTCATGTCATTTTTTGCGTTGTGGTTTGGATATAAAGTGTGACATTGAGAGAATTAGTGGAATACAGTCAGTTCCACCTAAAAATAATGCCTAAAACACAGAGTGCAGTGAGCTACCACTTACTGCTTCTTTTTTCACTATCTGTCATTCTGTCACTTGTTCTCTCAATCAAATATAGCGGCACACTTTCCAGCTCAACAGGCTGATAAAACCACTTAAGTACTTGTATATGCTTTCACTGTCATAATATCCCTAGGTACAAAAAACAGATAAAATAACCATTGCAGCCCTGTCAAAGATTCAAGATGCTCGGCGTTGCAAATACAGAGATTACGTTTGATTTGACTTGCTTTTTACAAGAAATTCCAAAACACTGTTATTATAAAGGAAGTCATTTGTATGCTGGAGGTTGTGTGGTCAGATCAAAACTTTGTCTGAGAAGGAAGGTGCTAATTGTCGCTGAAAATAGTCTATTGAAAAACATGAACAGAGGTCAGATGGAGGGCTGCTAAACTGCTCAGAAATGTCTGCACAGTATGTTACTCTGTACACACACTTACAGGAACACACTTACCAGCTTCAAGTTTATGCAGACTGATTATCATCCCTCTGTCTGAAACTTTACCAACCCGAGACTGTCTACTAGAACAAAACCTGTGAAAACAGTCATTTACCATAATTAGTTTTAATTTCAGTCGATTTGCCTAAAAAGGAAGGCCACAGATGATTTATTTGCCTTTCAAAGCACTAGTGTCAATTTTTCTTGACTCGTGGGTAAGTATTCTCACTTGAGTAATTTACTGCTTAGTTCCTACTGTGACCTCAATGTCAGTGTCAATGAACAGAGACCTCAATGTCCCTTTAAGAAATCATGAAACGTATCATGCTTATGCATACTATAACATTTACACTTTGTAAGCTAGTTTGTTGGCACATTATTACATTGTTCAGGCTTGACCAATATTTTTCAGCTGCTGTTATTATATGGTTCTGTGAGCCTAGTCAGAATAACACCACCAACGCATTACTGTGAGCATAAAACTGCTCCCAGCTCTATACTGCCCACTTGTGGCATGGCACAAGCTCACAGAGGTCAGATTAAGTATTTAAGTTTGTAAATAGTACATACAAGATTTTAAAAAAGCTTTATTTTTTTCAGTTTTCCTAAAGGCATTTATAATGTTCTTCTGCAGTTATTTTTTTAGACAGTTGTCTCTCTTGTTTGTTTGTTTGTTTTAATGTCATGCTGAGAATACTATAAAAGTTCACAGGAGTTATAACTTGCTTCAAATTATCTCTCTGAATCTTGAACAAGCTTAGCACTTGGTTGAGCTCAGAGAAGCTCAACTTTCTAATCATGTGACAGAATTGGCGATTTCAGTTAAACAATGATCAAATGTGGGATAAAGTGATAGAAGTTTAATTTATTCATAATTTGATGCAACTAATATTGGGCCATTCCTGGGAGTATGACTGCTGATTGGCTGCTCATTTAAAAGTTGGAAAGGTAAAGCACACACAGCAGATCATCGCGGTTGGCTAAGCTGCCAGCAAGAGAGGAGCAAGTGCTTTTTGATTATGGATGCTGGGAGGGTTTCAGGATAGACTTTGCAGTGAAGTAGAACATCTAGAAAAGACACTCTCTGCTAATGTTTGGTTATTTCAGAGGATGAAAGCAGGGTGCAAAATTAACTGCTGATGGTGGGTGAATTGTAAAATCTTTCAGCAATGGAACTATATTTTATTTATTTTAATTCTATATAGAATAATTATGACAATTTGAAAAGTTCTTTCCTGACATATTTGTTGTGACAGTCTATACTGTCAACATCATCTCCTGGGACAGTCTTAGTCTTGAATCTTTAGGTATCATATCTAGATAAACATAAGATTCAGTAAGTCAGCAGCATTAGTCGCAGTAACTGTTTTTTTCAGGAGACAGTGGAGTTTGTAAGTCTTGACTTAAATAACTGATGTCACTTACATTGACAAGGGTCAATCTGTCTTACAGTTCAATTTAAACACTTCAGTGTTGCACCTAATAACTTTTCCAGACAATTAAGTAACTGGCAAGTAAGTCAGTATTACATTTTAATTGTATTTGGTACTTGTTGTCATTGCTCACTCATGTATAGACGCAACTGTAAGCAATGGTGGATACTGCCTGTTCTATAATAAACATGTCATGGTCTGTAGCTGAAAATCTAAAACAATATTCACATTGTGTTGTTTTCATTAAAGTAACAGAAATAGCTGGACTTGCTAACATCTGCATTCACAGCTTTTTTCACACAGTGTGTGATGTGTGATTTTTACTTTGTGTAGTTCTTGCTGCAAGGCTTCCCTCAGGACAAATGTCTCACTCTGACACAGTGTCTTTTAGTTATGTAGCATATTCTGGTGTGAAATTTTGAGGTTTAATATTATTGTTAAAACAAAAGGAAATACCAAAAATAATGAATAGAAAATGAATAACAAAAAGTATTGCCCTTGATTATTTTTAAGTATGTACCTCTTTCTAAATTTCCACCTCCCAGATTACCCCCACAAATACGGAGCAGAGGGTGGCTGTGCAGATCATTCAGTGTTTGAGAGGATGAAGAAGTACCAGGCTTCTGCAGTGGAGGAGCCCAGCCAGGTCAGCTTCCACACCCCGCATACAATCAATGTAACCAGCTACCACTCATTTCCATTACTCAGAGTTTCACTCCTTAAACTTATTACATATCATGTACTCATGTTTTGATTTAGTGAAGGTTTTTCTGTTCTGCAGCAGCACACGAGGCTTGAGGATGATGAGGAGAGCGCTGATGGGCCAGTGATCCTGAGGAGCCGTCGAGCAGCACAGCCTGAGAAGAACACCTGTCAGCTCTTCATCCAGACAGATCACCTCTTTTTCAGATACTACGGCACCCGAGAGGCTGTGATCGCACAGGTACGACAGGTGTCCCAGAAAGATATCTCTGTATGCCTCCTGTGTCCTAAACCGTTGGGCATTTATCCTGTTGTTCTGCAGATTTCCAGTCACGTGAAGGCCATCGACTCCATCTATCAAAGCACTGACTTTCAAGGTATCCGCAACATCAGCTTCATGGTGAAGAGAATCAAGGTGAATGAGTTTTTCTGTGATTCTCATCAGTATGTAACTTTGTTCACCAAAGACCTTAGCCTTTTCTCTCCCTGCAAGAGCTGATAAAACAGATTTTTAGCAGTGTGAAGATTCTGTCCTTCACTGCAGCCTAAATCGATTTCCGAGATGTGGTGCGAGCTGCTCTGTAATGTGAATATTATTGCTGTTGTTTCCTTTTGGAATTAAAATATGGATCAAGACCATTTTGTATTTGCTTATTTATGTTAATGTTAGCACGTCAAGCGTAGTACCAGGTAAAAGGAATCAGTACATGGATGCTTATGAAACGAATAAATAAAACTGTAGACCTGGCATTCATTTACAGTATATAGAATCAGTGTTTCCAATAATGTGAAATTTAAACTGCTTGAAATCAGATTTTCTCTCAGATAACTGGCTTATGATGTTACAGTTGTACACAGAGGTTACAGATCTAACTTGTACTGGAAAGTTGTCAATGAAAGCACTTAACCCTTTATCATACGGGGTTTTTTAAACTGTTTAGCCTCTACTAAAGTCGCTTAAAGCTTTAGATCCATGCCACCAGGGGATCTGGAATAGGTTAGTATAGAACACCACTTCTGCAAACTATATACTCTAATCAACTGTGTCTGTTTTTCAGATCAACACAACTGATGATGAGATCAATCTTTCTAACCCCTTCCGCTTTGCCAACATTGGTGTGGAGAAATTTTTAGAGTTAAACTCTGAGCAAAACCACGACGACTACTGCCTAGCCTATGTGTTCACAGATAGAGACTTTGATGACGGAGTCCTGGGACTGGCTTGGGTCGGGGCTCCTTCAGGTATGATCAGTAACACTCTCACACCATCTTCCCATTTGTCTTGAGCTGCAAGCTACAGCAGTGCATTGTGACATAAATCCGTAACTGCTAATCTGAAATGAAATCAGCGTGCATGTCTGAGCCGAGGAAGAGGAAGCAGGGCTGAAGACCTGTGAGGCATAATATATTGATTAATAGCAGCTCTTCTGCTTGAATGTGGAACTGGCAGAGTCTTCTCCATTAACTTTACGCTGTCTGCCGATAAACATCTCAGTTCCAGTACAGTATGTTCTCCCAGTGTGTAGTATTAACTGCACAGAGAAAAAATGAGGAGTTACTTCACAGAAGTTAGGTAAACAAAAATCATAAAATATGTTTTCTAATAGGCTTTCTGTTCTTACACCAGTTTTTTTCCTAAACAGTCTGTTTGGTGTAGTACTTCTTAATTTTTCTACTGTAAGTAGTTATCAAAGCTGCATTAGTACCAAAGCGAGAAGTTAAGACATGGATACATCTGTAACATGCAAAAAAAACCTAAAGCAAATAAAACTACAGTAAACAGATTTCTCAAAACCCTGCTAGTGTTTTTATATGTTTGCCTTCCTTTAACATAAACATGCACACCTTAAAAGTGAGACATTATCATCAGTTTTAATGTGTGTGTTGCTATTAATGTCTGTGTTGCTAGAGAGTCGTGTGCTGCCTCTCTCACCTCTCTGGCTTAACCAGACTGTGAGATCACCTTGAGGACTTTCACCTTAAGTTCACAGATAGACACTTCAGATGCTACAACACAAACACAGACTAAGCAGCATAACATCTAGTAGTTGTTGATTACTGTATATGAAAACTAAAGGGCCTCTTTGTATCACTGACTTTGGGTGATGTGCGGCTATGTTATGTGGACTTGTTTAATTTAGGCTATAAAGTATTCATCTCCATAGCCAATTGAAAGGCAATTTAATTCCCATTAGGGTAATTGTTCTGCTTTTCAGCGGATGGTCCTGAATACTAATGGAAAATGTTGTTTAGGAAAAAATAGTACAATAGGAGCTGTAATATTACCATTAGCTGAGTGAGTGCGAGTATAAATGTGTGTGTCTGTGTTTATGTCTATGGCCTGAGATGCTGGGATAGGCTCAACCTGAGGACAATCAGATTTAGAGAATATATGAATATAAAAAACAACAAATATGCTCATTAATACACTGCTCACAAACATTAGGGATATTTTGTGTTTTGGCAGTCTTGGGTGGCCATACACCCTTCTGAACAGTCAAGTGTGTCACTCTCGTCCAGTTTGACATTTGTTCACCCCCACCAATATGTCACTTGCTACTCAATCATGATAATTTAGTTTGCATTACATTTGCATAATCAAACAACTTTCTTTGACTTGTCGTTTGCTTTTCTAATGTTTTTGTTTATTTAAAAAAGCTATTTATTAAAAAAAATCTTTTTGCTTCATATTCATGTTTGTGAGCAGTGTAAATGAGCATGTGTACAAAACATTTACAATTTAGCAAAAGGGAGAAAAAAGGGTTTTATTGATTCTTATTGTGATGTGTAATGTGATGTCTTTCCAAAACATTACTATATTTTTGTGTAAACAAAATATTTTGACACTGTTCTTAAGGGGAAACAGACAAAAACAACAAGAAAAGGGGTGAAGAAGGTAAATTAGCATTGATAAAATTGTCTTTTATGATCCTGCTCTGACTTAATGACACTAGACCCCAGCAGCTGCTGTCTTACTGATACACTGTTCACAGCACAACAGTAAACCAACTACTCTGTGCATGTTTTATTTTTATGCAGGAGACATGTTTTTCTCTGCTAATACCATTAGGGTAATTGTTTGTTTTTTGCATACATGTTTTTGATTGTTCAACACAGCAGTCTGATTTCTGATCGGATGCTAAGCCTCTAAACTTGCTGATCTGTAATAGTACTGATTTTTAACCCAAAACCTGTTTTACAATCTTTTCTTCTGTCGCTTTAATTTAGGCTTCTTTCACAAAAGCAGTCATTAAAAACACTGCTTTATAAAAGCTCAGAAAACAGAAATGAATATGCAATTAACCATTTCAAATGTTCATCTATAAACTCAATTTACAATTGCATTTGTCCAGACAGACTATTATTTTGCCAGTTAACTTTTGTTTGTGTAGCCATATAATTTTGCTGAACAAATCATGAAACGGAACCTTGGTTCCTGGTTTCAGGGAGCTCTGGTGGGATCTGTGAGAAGAATAAGCAGTACAATGATGGGAAAAAGAAGTCTTTGAACACCGGCATTATCACAGTACAGAACTACGCTTCACACGTTCCTCCTAAAGTCTCTCACATCACCTTCGCTCACGAGGTTGGCCATAACTTCGGCTCTCCGGTGAGGCTAACACTGAGCTCCTGCTGGCTTCTGTCCAACAAACGTCTCAGCTGAATCATTTATGAACCAATGAAATTTTACTCTGATGCTTATAAAATAATGCTGCAGTATGACTGCATTTCTTTGATTAATCTAGATAAACTTTCTTCATAACTTAGTATTTTTAGTATAACTCTTAAAAAGCTTCAGGTAAGAATGTAAATGTACCATGACATCCTGACAAATAGTGTTAATATAAACCTGTTAGATGGTGTTAGACAGTCATAAAGGAATAGTTTTGTATAGCAGTGAAAAGGCATTTAAAATGTTTTTGCCGAATACATATAGTGCAGCTGCAGTCTTAAACAGAGGAGAATATTTTTAGAGAAGAGTTTTAAAGAAACTCTGTGATTGTGTGCTTGTTGCTGATGACACCTTGTCTCTCGTCCTGTTGCTCTCTCTCTCTCTTTCAGCATGACTCAGGAATTGAATGCACTCCAGGCGAGTCTAAGACTCAGGAACAGAAAGAGAGAGGCAACTACATCATGTATGCCAGGGCCACATCAGGAGACAAGTTCAACAATAACAAGTTTTCCATCTGCAGCATTCGTAACATCAGCCAAGTGCTGGAAAAGAAAAGATTCTGCTTCGTTGGTGAGATTTTAGCAAGAACGTGGCAAAGAATGTGATTTTTTTTCAGTCATCATGAGTGTTGTGTGCTGTATGTGACCTTTATCTAAGTATTGTCTGCTCAGATTTTTGGCAAAATTTAGCAGATTGTTCTCTTGTTTAATCCTCCTGTTCTGCCTTCCTCACTATCATGTCCTGTTCAGAATCTGGTCAGCCCATCTGTGGAAATGGTTTGGTGGAGGCTAATGAGCAGTGTGACTGTGGCTACAGCGACCAGTGCAAAGACAAGTGCTGCCATAATGCCAATGAGCAAGATGGGACGAAGTGTACACTGACAAAAGACGCTGTCTGCAGGTGCGAAATAAGAACCATAACAGTCTGATTTTACATAATACCATTAGAATACAAAAACATTCACCTTCTTTTTGCTCTCAGAGAACGCATTATTTATATTGTATATGTTAAGTGTATGTGAAGACTGGTGTGTCTAACATCTAGCAGTGTTGTTTAAAAGCTGTTCCTACATTTCTATTTTGCACTAATTTTTGCTTGCATTGTCATTTCCATATTGCCAGAGATGAAGGTTGCATCCTTAGAAATAAATGATGAAACACTGTCCCAATTTTTCCTCACAAAGACGTCCTTAGCACCACCACACACTTGATTAGTAATGATGGGCAGGGATTATTTTTGTTATATTTGTGTCCACGCTTTATTTTTTATTGGAAAATCCTGCATGTTTAAGTTAACACGTTTTTCATTACATAGAATACAGCATTAATCTCATTCCTTATTTTTCACTTGCAGTCCCAGTCAAGGGCCGTGCTGCACATCTGGATGCACCTTTCAGGCTATCAATGTAAAGTGTAGGGAGGAATCAGAGTGTGCGCAAATGGGCGTGTGCAATGGAATCACTGCCCAATGCCCCACCTCAGTACCCAAAGAAAACTTCACAACCTGCCACAACAACACCCAAGTTTGCCTTAATGGGGTACGTGCTGCCTCATGACCAATATGTGTTAAATGGGCACAGCGTGTATTAAATTGGTATTAAGCGTGTTTCATACATGCCTGTATTAAATTTGATTTTTGCTCCTGATCAACAATTACTTTAAGTAACTTAAGCTGATCTTTGTACAGGTCCTTCTCAAAAAATTAGCATATTGTGATAAAGTTCATTTTTTTCTGTAATGTACTGATAAATATTAGACTTTCATATATTTTAGACTTTCGATGATTTTGGCATACAGCTCATGAAAACCCAAAAATCTCAAAAAATTAGCATATCATGAAAAGGTTCTCAAAACAAGCTATTAACCTAATCATCTGAATCAACTAATTAACTCTGAACACCTGCAAAAGATTCCTGAGGCTTTTAAAAACTCCCAGCCTGGTTCATTACTCAAAACCGCAACCATGGGTAAGACTGCCGACCTGACTACTTTCCAGAAGGCCATCATTGACACCCTCAAGCAAGAGGGTAAGACACAGAAAGAAATTTCTGAACGAATAGGCTGTTCCCAGAGTGCTGTATCAAGGCACCT
>JBAJNP010005461.1:0-29003 GCA_036877545.1 Yasuhikotakia modesta
TGTGATTTAATTACACTTTGTTTCTTCAGTCGTGTCATATGAAAGAAATCCTTGTCATATGTTTTAATTCAGTTAAAAATTCTATGTTTTAGGAAAATCACACATGGTTTCTGCATGTATCTGTTTCCAAAGCACTTGTCAAGATCCTCATCATACTAAACACAGGAGAAGGTACCTTTATGCCCTGCATAACACTGCACTGTATAGCAGTACGTTTTATGTGGTTTGTGCTATTAATAATATTTAATGATACATGGATGTGTACATGGAGTGTATTTCTTTATGCAGCCTGGAGCCATAAAAACAAGATTGCGGAACATCCTAACTCAGCATGCTTGTAGACTTCTGCCTACAGTAGTTGTTGACATGCCATCAGAGTTTATAAGGTGATGAGAGACATCATTTATATTTACATTGTAGGGGTGGAAGTCCTGCCTTACAGCTAAAAGAACCAATAACCTAGCAGATGAAGAACTGCAAGTCCCAGCTGACAGTTAATAGAACCAATCGGTCAGTGAATGTAACTGAATGTCCCTTCTTACAGTTTAAAGAGCCCATTGTTGTTACTGAATGCGTATAGGCATTCATTGGGCCAGCCTGAACAATTAACATTTACAATTATGCATTTGGCACTTCTATCAAAAGTGTCAAACATTCCCAGGCACAAGAAGTATTTTTGGCACTGCATGAGCTTAATAAACACAATTCATGATATTGTTGCTGTCAGATTTTATTGCTAATTTGAAATGTCACTGGTACGTAACCTTGGCACACCACTGTGAAGGTTCCCTATACAGTACAACTAAATATAATCTGTGCTTATATCACAGGAAATATTTGTCAATATGGCCATCGAGTGACCTGATTGTCCCTTAAAGAAAATTTAAGGTGCTTTTTAAGGTGACAGTGGGTGTGATCTGTCAGGTGCTGTTTCACTGTAATGTGTTCACATGCAATAGATTTCCTCTATTAATACACATATTGCATCCACCCCCACCCCTCTAAAACAACACATCACCAGCAGTCCTGCTTCTACTCTCCAACCCACACACCCACCAGACCTGCTCTGTCATCCACACTGATTTGCTGACAGTAGTTAAAGGGCTACAGGGAGAATTGTGTGTGTGAACATTAACAGCTATTGATTTGCCCAGCCTCCATTCTCCACATTACTTTGAAACAGCTGTAATTATATAAGCTATATGTGTCTCTGCCTTTAGCCTTTTGAGGTCCCAGGGCAAAGAGTTGATGTGACAATAGGAAATAACCTCTTAATAGCATTCTGGACTACATACTTATGGAACTTTGCCTTTGTCTTATAATATCTTATCTTAACAATAATAATCACTTCCTCATAGAAGCAGACATGTTTTAAAGTGGCGTTTAGAATTCTTTCACCATTCCCTTGATTTTCACCATAGAAACATTAGCCTCATTTTAGCACAGGTCATAACATAACCATGACCCAATTGGTTAATGCGAATGACATGTTATTGATTTAGCACTGTCAAAGAAACACCACAACATCAACACTCATTGCTCACATCGTCTGATTTGTTATACACGTTAAGAAAAATACAGTATAACTTCTTGATATAAAACTTCATGATACAAGAGTAAAGCATTTCATTTTTAGCTAAAATCTTATTGGTACAATATATGTAACAGGACATTGATTTATATTATTAATTTTTGTTTTACTTTTATTTTAACTTTTAACTGTCTTGGTAAAATTAGGTGAATTCATTAATTATTTCTCTGTTCTTCCATAGACAAATGTTTATTGTAAAATTCACCATTTAATCTGATTTTAAGACAAAGGGCTTAAGTGTTAGGAGCAAATATTTTGGTTGAGCACCTGGATTAATTCATTCTGCCTGTGTGTATTTATGTTTTCTCCAGGGGTGCCCTTGCCATTGTTTCTGTGACCTCTGTTTTCATAAGCGTACAGGGGTCAGATTATCTGGCTTTATGTCACATCTCTGGAGGATAATGGTGGGGGTTTGGTTTGTAGAGCTATCTTAAAACACACACACACACACACACACACACACACACACACACACACACACACACACACACTTTTAGAAGCATGTCTCTAGCCTGGACCACCTGCCTTTTTCTTAATAACATGTCAAGGACTGCTAGGAAGATTAAATTGTCAGTGTGGCCAAGAAACACACACACACACACACACACACACACACACAGAAAAACACTTACACACACACATAGTGTGCTGTGGTATGCAAAAGTCTAGTCATTGGTGGTGAATCAACATCACTGTGACAGACAGCTGTGAGAAAATCAATATTGAAATCTGTATTGTGAAATTGGAAGTGTGCACCTTAGTGTGTGTGTGTGTTGTGCATACCTTTACTCCCTGTTGTGTGTGTGTACTTTAAACTCAATGACTTTCTTCCAAACCCAGCAAAAGCGCTCATCTGTGCATTTGGGAAAATAACACAATCAGCATATCCTGGGTCTTATAATATAGTGAAGAGATGGCAGGAAATGTTGGCAAGAAAATGGAAGCATTGAATTGGGAATAATTGCAAGCCAGATTCAAACCTGCATTGCTCAAATGATCACCAAAGCATGTGTATTAACGGCAGAGCGTGCTCATGGCTATCTGTGATAAAACAGTCTCAGAAGAGGGCTTTCCACCCTATTCCCCCTGGGATCTGTTAAATGCACACCTGAGTCCACAGCTGAGGTTTATCCTCTCAGACATAGCAAATCAGATGAAAGGGTTTAATAAATTAAATGAAATGCATAATAAAGGATAAAAAGGATATCACAGGACGTGAATGGCTTCTGGTTCCATTATGTAATGCAATTACTCTACAGTGTAGGTTAGTCCTGAGTTGTGTTTTTTTTAGCATTTCAAATTAGATTATTTATGCTGCTACTTAAATTTTTTTCAAACTTTAGGAATTAAAAACAAGATACAAGATACAAGAAAAGATACAATTAAGCTATAAATTAAATAGAACAGCCCTTAAACTATTGAAGATTCATTTAATCTTTTTATTTTGTAATTTATGTATAGACAATTTTGTATTTACTTACAGGATATCCAAACTGTTGCTGTGCCAATCGAACCACAGTTGACAAGTGCCAGGCCTGTAAAATCTGAGGTCTGGCAGGCATCCCGGGCAATTGCTCCCTGCAGTGGGTCTTTGTTGACATGTAAGTAAAATGATACCCCAATGAGTTCAGCTGCTGCCTCTCACAATATAAATCACACGTTTGTATGACAGATGTTACAGGACAAAGGAAATTGCTTGTATATGTGTTTGTTATTCCACAGTGCTTTGTGGTGCTTCTTTTTGCTACTATTATCTTGTTGTTTGGTGAGGCAGAATGAATTGCAAAAAGAGCGAATAATTCAGAATATAATGCCTACAAATCTCCACATAAAAATAGTCATCCCTCACAGGTCACTGCTGTGAATGCTGCTTTTTATTATCTTTAACCTTGATCTTTAACCTTTTATTATCTTGAACCTTGTTAGACCCCTCCCACCCATCAATTTTGTTGCGGCTGCGTGAGACCCCATTATTTAAGCAGCTAATGATAAAGATTATTAAACAACACAAACCTACTTTTACCCTATAAGCATTCTTTAGAACCTAGACCATATTTAGTGGTTAAAATAGATTTCTTTGTTAATGTTCATATTCTTCTTTATATTAAAAACTGTAAAGACTTGAGAATCTGTGACAATCTTTATACTTATTTATTTGGCAGACGCTTTTATGTGCGACCAAAGCGACTTACAGTGAAGTCTTGGTACACATTTTTATCAGGACTTGCCTTCCCCTGGGATTGAACCCACAACCTTTGCTGTGTTAACACAATGCTCTACCAGTTGAGCTAACAGGAAGGCAGTTGAGCTAACAGGAAGGCCAATCTTTTATATCCATTATATATTGTCTGACCTGTAATTACAATGCATAATTGCATTTTATTTACATGAAAAAAATAAAGACAATGCTTTTATCTAAAGTGACTTAAAGTGGATTTTAAGTATACATTTCATTAGTATACATGTTCCCTGTTTCTATGTTCCAACAACCTTTGTGTGGCTAATGCAATGCTCTGCCCATTTAACTACAGGAGCACCAACTTCCTGGAATTTTACAAAGCACTGCACCAAAAAACCTGAAAAATTAGCTGTGTTGTTTGAAAGATCACATTAATCAGATGTGATGAAAACAAGCCATGCATAAAAGCAAACAATGAAATATTCTGCACTGTCTTGTAGGGTATCGTGCTATGCCATGCTGTGCCACTGCATGCATGTGGATCTAATAGACGTGACTGTTAATTTTAGATGTTGTTAAATTATTTAGTAAAGCAAAATGAATATAACATCTCAAAGAAGTAAATCTGTGTGTGTGTGTTTGTGTGCGTTTTTGTGTGTGTATGTTAGTATGTCATAGCTGGAAACATCTGTAATGATTTTATTACAGGTTTCATGTCAGGTTAAGGTGATGTCATGTCTGTTTGTATTAAACTGCATTTGAGTTCTTAAACTTGCCAGTAGTGGACTTTTTGTGACAGTATTAATGTAGGAGAACACGCTTAGCATTCATTTTATCAGTCATACTCAGAGGCAATTAAAAGGTCCACATTTAATAGGACTTACTAAAATGTATTGTAAGCTTCTTGTGAAAGTCAATCCAATAGCATGAGAATTAAACACAACCTGCAGCATTTGACAATAAAATTTTAATTATTTTTATATTAAAATATACAACATTTAACAACATTTTTGTCTACCTTAAATTCAACAATATACTCTATTGTTCAGGTATCAGTCTAGTCTGGTGTCCCACTTTGTAGGTTATCTAGGTACATTAAATCAGTTTTACACAATCATATCCTTATCCTTTATATCTGAGTACTGAAAGCTTCTGTTTTGGCTTGCGTGAGGCTCTGCTCCATACTTTCAGCCCTGTTCAATTATTCAAACTAACATTTTCTTAGACCACAGTGAACCAAGATCCCAGTGTTCCAGCAAGCATCAGTCTGCCATTATTACGCCTCACTGAACTAACAGTAACAGTCATTTTAACTCCCCCCTCCATCAGGAAAGAGAGCATGCATGTGAGAATCGGCTCACATCACCACTGAGGCTCCACCCCTTTAACTGAAAACTTCCAGAATGTCTGATGTGGGTGTTGGAGTGCAGAGGTACATAAAGTGGTCCATCTGACAGAACTAGCGCTATGGTTATATGCATCCCATGATGTTCTGTGTTTGTCAGCCAAGCGGATACTTTACATAATGTTAATCTTACAGAGGATGTACTGAATGCATGTTATGGAGTTTATCACAGATTATTTTGTTGTGACAGGGAACTGGTCTATTGTTCAATTTGTAATAGATTAATTGTGTTTCTATAGCATGGAATAGAAAAAGGAAATGCCCCTTCATTTTCTTCAAGGTTTGATTTCAATGTTCTTTTTCATTTTAATCTCTCCTCTGTTGATCATTGCCTTTTTCACTGCTCAAATGTTTCTAAAGTGTCACATCATTCGCTTCAACTTCACTAATTGCTTTTGGCTGCAATGCAGTTTACTCTTCCCAGTTATGTAAATCTTATGTGTAAAAATCACACAGATCACCCCTGAATCCAAACATTCCAAAAATTGTTCCCCTAAACAAATGCCATGCATTTATAAATATTCTTAAAATAGAAATAGACAACATTAAGGCATTAGGCTTTGCATGATTCCTATGTTGTCTATAAAGCACCCACTGTTGCTTTGGATAAGAGCAACTGGTTCAAATCTTTCTTAAATGTAAAGATTTAATTGCGTTACCAATCAAGAGATAAATCTTTCTGTAGCTTTTCTTCTGGCGTATGGGGCACTGTTATTCAGGACAGCATAAGTCATTTATATAGAGGTAATGAATTATGTATAAATGGTTAAAAGTAGAATTTCTTTGTCAGTTTGATGTGTCAGGTTAAATGCACACAAACCACGGCTCACCCGTGAATTATCCACAAGACAGTAAACAGCACATGCTGTTTTTCTTATGATGCAAATCTCTTCATATAGTCTTATTTAATCTATCTGCATAACAGCACACCCTGAGTGGTGTTAATAACAGTATTTAGACACATTTATGTGTATTTCTACATACTATAGTTTCCATACATAACCAACATACAGCACAGATATCAAGGACATCATGTTAAAGGCATATAATTGGTTAATGCCCTTCACTACCTTGTTTTCCAATTTAAATTTCTCTCTTTTCCACCCACCTCTGGTTCCTCTCTCTTGATCCCCCCCCCTTCTCTCTTTCTCTCACTCTATCACTCTCTTCCCCTGAGAAGGAAGACATGCAGTGGGGCACACCCATTTCAGGGAATGAGAGAGAAAAATGAGCCACCAAGAGAGACATTCTTAGAGTTTTTTTTCTCATTTTATATTTCAGAACACCAAACACACTAGACACAAAGGTGTTTTGAAACTTCTAACACACATTTATAGCCAAAGGTTATAGCCAAAAACAGCAGCTAATTGAAATGCAATGCGGGGAAAGAGCAGTATTTGTTTGAGAAAAACACTATTGATCTGACAATAGATTAATGAATGTTTAGCATGACAGCTATTACACATTATCAATTCTGCTCTTTCCCTTTAGAGGGTCTTAATTATAAGACAAGCACATGCATAAATACACACACACACACACACACACACACACAGCTGAACAATTTTCACTGAACAGAACAAGAGGAGCATGATATTAAGCCTAACATTTAATGCTGACACACAAAATGATTTTCATTAAATATTTTACTACCAGCCTTCTGCTCTGGCCCCATGCAAATATCCTGTATGTTAATATAAATGCAATAAATATTGTTTGCTAACAAGTGACGTGAAACATAATGCTAGTACATCCCCTTTATACAATCTACGCATTTTTAGCAAATCTTGTTGATTGTTGAATTATTTCAGACTTCACTAGTCAATGATTATATTAAAGTCAACGCAAAAACATACAAATCTAATCAGATTTATACACTGACGAAGATTTGCAGTGTTCACAAAATCTTTTAGAGCTGCTGGGAGCCACACCCTGGCAGCCCAGCAGGAGGTCCCAGAGTGGGGGATGTTGCCCTGACAAGAGAACTGTGATCCTCATAGCAACACAAGGGAGGTTCCAAACAAAGAGGACATAAAAATGATATAAACACATAATTGCACAAACAGGCACACACACAGAGTACTACAATACAATTCCTTTAACATGAACACCAATACTTTCATATCTAGCTGCTCAAATGAATTAAAATCCAATTTTTTGCCACCTTCACATGTTCTGATGACACAATTTGTGTTATTTTCAATGTTTAACTGTATTCTCTTCACATGTAATAAGTATATCACGTTTTCATAGTGTTAGACTGTAGAGGGCAGTTTGAACAATAGCATGGAAGATCTCAAAAGGCTGAGGGCAGCGGTAATTGTTGCAGTTCGATTGCCGTAAGCTATAATATTCAATATTACTACATGTAATTGCTTAATTACTACATTACTGCTTTAATTGTATATTAAGTCTAAAAAACATTAAAATATAAAATGATCCTATTATATGATCCAATTATATAACACAATTATTCACATACATTAAGACACAACATCTTTGACACAACATTTCTGCATGTTTAAATTTATTTTATAATGTTTTCTCAGTCTTTTGGGCCTGACTGCACATGTATTTGCTTTGCTCTATAACTGTAATATGATTTATGATAACATGATCTCAGTGATGATAACAAGTTTACATGTGACAGGTGTTTGAGAAAACCAAGTGACCGCTTTGACAAGCAGCACAACAGCCTCCTGCAAACACACACAGCACTGCAAAATTCAGACCCTGATGTCAGACTGTACATCTTTCTCCCTCAGCACTGCAGTTATTATGTAACACACTTCCAGTGAATGACTCTCCAACACATGCCTCATATGTTACTTTCCACATTCATCTCATGCAGGCATCCTTCACTATTAAGTCAACCCACTGTTCAGCCAACATCTTTTAAAGCTCTAGACTTTAAATCAGGCTTTGTAATTTACAATGAAACAGGTTATATTAGTGCCTGATTAGATTTATAGTGTCAATTGCAGGAAGTTTAGATTTTGTATAGAAATGACTCAAGGTCTATTTATTTAAATATATCACTCACTCAGATGCTGACAAAAGAATTAATAATCGCAAAAAATCACTTCTCTGATAACCCTGCATCTAAACAAGTTCATAATCTATGATCTTCTGATCTGTTACAGATTTTTAGATTGTGTTCTATGGCTCAGGTAGATATAAGTTAAACCAAAGCTCTAGTTAAATCGTTGAATAAAATACAATTCTATTCTCATATTCAAATATAATTTTGTGGGTTTTTCCCCTTGAATTACTGCTCTTTTGGCCCAGTATTTGTTTTGTTTACTTGGCATTTGGCTGTGAGGGTTGAACTATTACGCCATCTATTGACCATTTATAAATATGCAATTACATCTTTTATCTAAAGCCGTTTGCTTAAATGTTTAAAATTATTATTATAGACAAAATATAAACGTTCCAACAATTTCTGATATTACACAATGATCCTTATGTTATCTGATTGCATTAATTTACTGTTATTCAATAAATTTTGAAAATTAAAAAGTGAGACTAAACCTTTGACCAGCAGAATATGTTAAATATTAGATGCTGTTTATCATAAATTACAGAGCAGACTTCAAATTTTCTCATGGAAGACACAACTTGATTTAACCTCTGTATTTTGTTCTTATTGCAACACAATGGCAATAAAATATCTAAACAAACGCTTTAGAGATGACCCAGAAATATGATTTATTTAGATCACAATACTGCTCTGATATAACTGTGCCCAAGAGCTCTTAGCCCTATGATGCGTCCAGGAATCAATGCATTGTGAGATTGTGAGGTTTGGATAAATAGCAGAATAGTTCTAGATGAAACATAAATGTATTAATCTACCCAACTTATTTACTTAATTTTGTGAACTGCCAGAAGACAATGTAAAAAACAGACTTCATTTGTAGCAAATGTATGCATTAGGAAAGTTTTGATTGTGGTATATTACTTATATAAATAAAGGTCATGCTTATGTTTGCCACCAAAAAAAAGCCTAGATTCATAGTGGTATTTATTCATTCATTTCAAAAAGAGCTCAAAGAGCTTTATTGAATAGAATATAGTGGAATTACTGGAAAAACATTCTTAGCTATTTTTTTTCTAGGACAAATGCGTTCAAATCTCATGAATTTGAGATTTGCTGCATCTTTATCTAATATTTTTCAAAATGATTCATAGTTGTTATAAATACAGATGAATCCTATAAACAGAGTAAATTAATAAATCATCATAAATAATATCAAGGACAATGCTTCTTACTAGAAATCGAATTATATTATCTATATATCTATAAATCTATATCTATATATCTATAAAATTCACTAATTAATATCCTAAATCCTAAAATATGACCATTCATATATATGTGATTATATTATTAAAACTTAGCTTTAACTGATAATTGTTGTATTTGACAACAGGCAATTTCTACATCTGCAATGACAATAATATCCACAAGATGTCAGCAAATTTAAATTAAATCGAGACATCACCTATCAGCCGTCAGAACAAATAACCTATTCTAAAACAAGAAACCTGAAGTCTCAATTGCCTCAAAATAAGTTTGATCATGCAAAAGATTAAGATAGTAATTTTTCGCTAGTAATATTATACAACTACAGACAACTACTAGATAACTACAATATACGCCATCAGTACAGTGATTTGTAAAAAATGTAAACACTGCTGCTCTGTTGCCCTATTTATGGCATTTAGACACACAGTAAACATTTATATAATGTGTATATATTAGCTATATTATATATGTATATATATATATATATATATAGAGAGAGAGAGAGAGAGAGAGAGAGAGAGAGAGAGAGAGAGAAGGCTAATATATTAGCTGATGTGTATATATGTAATATTATGTATATACCCGTCCTATCGAAAATTCCCACTGTTGGTTGTTGCTTTGTGTCTGTGACAGCGATGTACAATCCAGTATAACTCTGCCAAACTTTGCATAGTCAAAACCTGCTTTACCTTAAAAAATCCAAATGCAAACAGTAAAAATGTGTGGCCATTATTCACTGTGACAACACTGACACAATATTGATGTGTGCATGTGCAGTAAACCCTGATAGGATAATCTAACAGATAGGATGAAATGTCATGTCAATTGCTCAATTTTTTAAGCACATACTGCAATTGTGAGGCTGAGCGTTTCAGGTATCCTAAAGTGAAAAGATGGCAAATAATGATGCTTAGCTTGGACACAACTGAGGTAAAAGAAATATATTGGAAATCATACCCGGTTGAGGTAGGAATGGTATGTATAGTGGAAGCAGGGAGCCTATAATGATAGTTGATAGGGTCTGTGTGACATCAGCCTAACAATGCAGACACAATGTTCACTGTTGGTGTAATTTTCAGTCTGACCTTAGTTTCAGTAGTCATGTCAATGCAGTAAAACAAAATGCTGTAAAATAAAAGGTATGATTAAATCCTGAACTGCAGCTCACGCAAAACAGTGCTGCCAGAATTCTGATCAAATCCAGAAAACCTGAATGTTATCACTCTAGTCCTTTAGTTTTGTAGACCTAAAGGTTTAAAGCTCTAGATCTTTAAACTTCCAGTTACATCTACAATGAATTTGTAAAGTACTATTACCTGTTTATGAACCAGGGCAGTTGTGGTCTACTAGAAAACGAGTCTGCAGTGTAATCGGTAGGTTGCTGGTTCGATTCCAGCATTGCCAGGTAGCAGCTGAAGTGCCCTTGAGCAAAGCATCTAACCCCCGAATGCTCCTCGACACTGCAGTAATAGCTGCCCACTGCTCTGGGTGCGTGTGTGTTCAACACTTGCAGTGTGTGTTTACTCCTCACTGGTGATGGGTTAAATGCAGAGGTCACATATCGGTGATGGGTAACCATAACTGACAAAACATGTCACTTACTGGCCTAGGACCTAAAAATAGGTATGTTTTTGAATCTAAATAGATTCATCAGATCTTTAGAATTAATACCATTGGTGAACTTGCCTTGCCCTACCTAGTGTTTAGGTTACACTGATACTTGATCACAGTGCATCCGGACAACCTCAAGATCAGGTTTACACTTGTGTTGGCTATTTGAAACAGTCACATGTTGCAAATGTCAGTTTGACTTTGTTTGTCTGTTTGCCTATGTCACCTTCTATCTCTCAAAAGAAGACCTGTCTGCTATATCACATGTTCAAGTGTTTGGAACTTGTTCTTAGCAGTCGCTTAGAAATTAATTGTCATCTAGATGTTAAACAAGAAATATCGGCAAGGCTTTTGAAAGGTGGTGACAACTCTGAGATGCTTGCTGAGGGCTAAGAACTGATGCAGAGATGGCTTTTTAAGTACGTTTTTAAGACATTTTAGTGTCGCTCCACCTTTAAAGGGATACTTCACTCAGACATGAAAACTAGCTGAAAAATTACTCACCCTCTAGGCATCCTAGGTGTAAATGACTTTCTTCTTTTAGCCAAACATAATCTGAGCTATATTAAAAAAAAGCTAGGCTCTTCACAGCATTATAATGACATTTAATGGTGCTCACGAATTTGAAGTGCTACATAGTGCTATCTATCATTAAAGTAATCCATATAACTCCAGTTTGTTAATAAATGTCTGAGGGGAAATGATACATTTGTTTACAAAATATTTATATATTGAGTGTATTTAGTGGACGTTAATGGCATTTTAATATAAACACATCCGTATATATGAGAACAGCCAACATGGCCACTCACCAGCATTGGTTCTAGTGTGTAAGTTACTGACATAAAGCCAGCACAAGTTTAAGTTTTAAACATACCAATCGCTAAACACACTCATATGATTTTTTTTTACAAATTCATTATTTTGCTAGGGGACATTTGTTGGTAACCCAGAGTAAAATGGATTACTTTAATGATAAATAGAAGCCCTTTTCACAGTTGCAAATTCAGGCACCATTCACTCCCCTTTTAAAGCTGAGAAGAGGCAGGAAATTATTTAGTATAACTATAATGATTGTGTTCAGATGAGAAGAAAGTCATTTACACCTGAGATGCCTTGAGGGTGAGCAATTTAGGGGCTAATTTTCATTTTTTGGGTGGAGTACCTCTTTAAGAAAATAAGTAATTTGCAATTTTATCTTTTAAATAAATATGATGATAGAGAGGCAAAGGTTATGGTTTGCAGCTTTAATGTTTCATTTCAATTTCGACCAGTGTGGCAAAACATCTGGTAAAACTACTACAATATAAATACACATCTGAGATACATGCATGTAAACTTTTTTAAATTGCATTCAGTCAGAACACACTGCTATTTTTGAATAGCCATTAAAGCTGGAATAGCCATGGAAGCTGTTGTCATTTTACATCCAGATTGTGTAGTTAATGTAGTTACTTTTCCTAACCCAATTAGATTTTATGTAGATTGATTGCTCATTGGTTAATATGACTCATGTTCAGGCTGTCACTAACATGTGTTCTTGTAATTTTCCCTAAATGACAATAAAAAGTTATTTGCAGGCGTATTAGCAGGTTGTTTCCTAATACTGAGGAAAAAGAGCAAGATGTGAGATTGACCTACCTCATGCTCCCCTGCTTAGCCCAAATAAACATTGAGGATCCCCCTGTACTCCCTTTTACGAGCTGGGCTCCCCGACAGCCAAGGCATTTCCCTGGAAGCAGAGGGGGGTATGGGAAATACCATTCAAGGACGCCACAGGAGACCAGGAGACCCCACAGCAATAGATTTGTTTTATAGGTGTGTACTGAAACCTCAACTCCACCCCCCCTTCCCACCACACACACCACTGCTACTCTAACCTGCTGAAGTACACACATTTGCATACACACTTACATAGTCTTACGGCTGCTCAAGACCCAAAAGACGTCACAGACAGTTATTTTTATGTTCAAGTAACACATAAGGGGGAGAAAATACATTTTTTAGAGAAAACTGACGTCTCACCTCCTAAAGGTTATGGTGTGTGGTTCGACCACCATGAACATTCCATTTAAAGAATACTAACATCTTTCTGTAGTCAATCTGTTTATATTGCCTCCATCCCTGAATGCAAGAACTGAGTCACAGTCTGACACAGCATGAGGGCAGTAATCAGCTGTTGATAATTACCACAAGCCTGATGTCAGCTCTGCCTGCTAAAGGAAGCCATTTTGATTCACCTGTAAAAAAAGCTCTTCTAATTGCTGACAGCACAGCTGCCCCAACACCAGGAAGCTTTGCTACTTCATAAAACCCAGTAGGGAGGAGGACGGGTATCTTGTTAACACCCTTGGATCTCCCTTGTGAAGCTCAATTCATTACACCAGCTCGCATGACAGAGTGAAACAAGCACATCATTTCACTCAATATTTCCAACACGTCATATTTTCTCCATTCCTTGGGCAAGGGACCCGAGCCAGAATGTTTAGAGATACCTTGTGGTATATGTTAGCGGTCATTTTAAACGCTCTGCATATAAAACTGTTGTTGTTCTCGGCTACCAGTGAAACCTTTTTAATAGTTGTGGGGTTCCCTGGATGCTTCCTGCTCCCCTCCAGATGGGCTCAGGGTTTGGCCCTGTTTGCTGTGGGCTTTCTATCGGACACACGCACAGCTGTGTTTCAACACCGCAGATGTGACAGAGTGGAAAATGTGTGCATTGGATGGCATTTCGGCTCACAACAGGCGCTGAGATTTTAACAGCCGCGGTAAAATTACCCTTCCATTGCTTTTTTTAGGTTTGAGGGAGTTAACAACTAAAAGGGGAAAAATCTCTTTCGTTTATGACAAATTAAATAAACAATCGCTGTCTTAAAGCAAAAAATCAGTTCCGAGTGCATTTCTCTGGTCTTGTAAGCTGTCACCAAAAGATGGCAGCAGTTCCAAGTGTCTCTTACAAGCGCAAGTTTGAGATGAGATGGTCAAAGCCATATGTGGAGGTTTATAAATAAATGCATAAATAGTAAACAACGTTTATTTATGTGGCCATTTTGTTTGAGTAAAAACAAATCACAGTGCATCCGGACAACCTCAAGACACAGTGCATCCGGACAAATCTTTAGATACCTATGTTGCTACTAGAAAGTTCTCTTGTGTTTTGTGGTGAAGTGCGCCTCTGCACATTAAACAAAAGTACAATATCTTCTGCACTGAGCAGCTGCTGTGTGGGGTCGGTGCACCTGATCCCGCGCATCTCACGGGCGTATTCTCTGTCCAATAGTAGTCCGCGTTCCCCCGCAGGCCACGCCCACACGCGCCCATTGAACTTTCATTATTTGGATCAAGCGCCCGCACATCCACTTTTACTTTCACGCGCTTCGGCAGACGGTCCAACAGAGCATTTTAACATCGCCAAGATGCACGACGCGTTTACCGGTTTGTTGATTGGGATTACACTGCTATTAAACAGCGGATTTGTTGTTATGAAGAGACAGGAGTCGTCCTCAGCTCTTGGCAGCATTTTCCGTACGAGGTGCGCCGCCAGGTGCCTGAGTCTCCACAGTACGCGCATCGCTCTGTCTCCAAAACATTTCCAGGTAAATAACTAAGTTGACGAGCAAATGTTATTTCGTGTTTTTAATAAAAGTATTCACTGAATAAGACGATAGTTTATAAACAGATACGTGTTTTATTATAGCCTTAGTTGTTATTAATTTAAGTTTATGTTTTATAATATTATTATTGCTGTTGTAATAATACGCATACTAGTATATAGTTAAATTACTCTTTACTCTTACTCTTTACTCTTTTACTAGCCTTTACTCTTTTTTAACTCTATAAACAACATCCAATGTCTCATTTTTGTAACATCACTCTACACTTACATCAGCTGAAGCGACTTTTATTAGAAATGACACTGTATTTTGTAGAGCCGCAGATGTACAATAAGTAATGAATACAGGTAAACTCACTCACCAGCCCATCCATTCGAATTCTAACCATAACCCTGTGAAGTTCTGCCTATAACCAAACATGTGTATAAAATTAAAAACTAGAGAGAAAACTAAACAAATCTTCGCCAGTCTGAATCTCAACACTGTGGTTTTCATTAGAAGTTTAAAGTTACTTGCTACTCTGTTTATGTTGGTTATGACAGACTGTGGTGGAGCGTGGGTGTAGTGGAAGAGGAGTGTGTAAGTGTATTAGAGACTTCCTGTGTGTGTGCAATGTTTATGTGTGTTTGTATCTGAGTGGGTGAAGGGGGGGTTGTCTGCTTCCAACAAACTCCCTTGTTACCGTGATTATATTCATCCCCATGTCTTTGCTGATCTTTATCATGAGGTTTTGTACTAACATCAGACCCAGGAATAGAAAACTGGATGGCTGCATTAATTTACTTTCCTTCCAAAGCTCTACCATGGTGGAGACACTAAAATTAACTGGTATTAGAAAATGTGTAATATTTTTAAAAGCTAATCTGTAAGTTAACGCTTTGCTTTATGAAGACTTTTTAGCTTCAACAACAAGGTTTTTGTTTAATGCGTATGTCACAATAACAACATACAAATATGACAGAATGTGTAAAATATGAGACCGTATGGAAGCCATGTCTGAAATTACACTGACCTCTTAGTAGCAGCACCCTTCACCCCCCCAAACAAAACAATGAAAAACATCCAAATCTATACATCCATTCAAATTAAATCTTCTGTCTTCAAATGCTCTGCCTGTTCATCACAGTGACAGTGTTGTGGTTATCTGGGCCAGACATCATCACAGTGGGAAGCAGTGCACATCAGTCTCTGTTATCAAATGCTTTATTCTATGGCAAGCTGTCCATCTGGAGATGTTATCAAGACAGACAGTCATCTAGAAGCTCCTCATTGTCCCAGCGCGATTCCGCAATATGTTCAAAGCGTTCCAGAGCTCTCTGACTTAAACAGCAGCTAGTGTTCCTAAACAGCTGCCTTTATTCTGCTGTCCGGGCAGGAGCTAAACAAGAATGAATGCCTTTGATATATGTTTATCATTGTCTTCGTTCACATCCCTAAACCCCACTTACTCTGTCTCCCAAAGAAGGAAACCATTTTGGCAATTATCCTTCTTCTTCCAGTATCAAATGGAGACCAGGGTCACGGGTTAATTTGAATGGCCATAGCTGAATGTCAAGTTATACTGTGGTGTGACATAACGTCACATTTATTAGAAGCTATCACCAATGATTAATGATTCTAGGAATGAGGGCATTTGATGCAATTCAGAAACTGTGCGTTGGTGTTAACTGTCATAAACATTTACCCTAATATTTTGTTTACAAAAACAGATATAAAGCATCCGTAATTAAAGTAGCAATTACATGCAGACGTGTTTCACACATACTTTTAGTAATGAGAAGTAGATTGTTGTAGTTTAGATCTGAGCATGTGTAATGTGCATGTGAACTAATTGTGTTATGGCTCGATCCATTGATCCAACTACAGGCTAAAATAGATCTGTTTGGCTCCATTGTCTAGATTGGCGTAGCTGCAAGATCTAGCAGAGATAATAATGCGGTAATTTGAATGTTCACACAATGTGCAATAAAATATACAGTCTTTCTGTGTGCTTTGTAAAGGTTTATCCTTTTCTTATTGTGCTATTCAACAGCCTTTATTCTCCACACAATAGCACTGTTCTCCATGCTGTGGCATGCTGACTAAATGGGCTGCTAGTGTTATTCAGATAAGGAAGTGCTTATAGAACATTTCGAGATCTGCTTTGCAAACAGGTTTCAGGTCCTCATGACTGATTTCTGATGAGGTGTAACCAGGCCCTGCCCCTTTACTGTTATAATGTTAATGTCCCCCTCTCGGGTCATAGTAAATAATTATAATAATATATGGAATAACAGTACACTTATATATTATTGCCACTAATATATTTATATATATTTATAAAATATAATTAACACACAAGTTCAAGGTGATTTGTTTGGGAGAGGTGGAGCAGTAGACAGAGTTTCCTTTACAGTGCTCTGCAGTGGTACCTTGGCCGTGAGTCTTCATAATAGAACCTTCTCTGCAGGTCTCACAGAGAATGTACATTTATTCTAGCAAATGCAGTGACGTGTGTTATGCTTAATTACTGTATATAAAAGTATAACTCAATTGCTCTAATTTTGACATTGGCATTTAATTTGTTTTTATCCAAGGCTATTCAACATCAGTAACATATAGTTTAGCATGTCCTCGTGTCATTAGCTTGGGGATATACATTTATAGTGAAATTAATATATGTTTTATGCTAATGTAAAGCTCTGTAACATGTAAGGAATTTATATACATTGATACATTCATATATTTTATGAAATATAGCGCTTTCACTTATATAATTCTAACATAAAGTATATAATGATTATAAAGATCAGAATGATATAATTTATAATATTTATAATTTGAATTTAATATTCTGTAAATTTAGCCAAAAAATATTAGAAATTAATAAATTAATATATTATTATTATTATGTGTGTGTGTGCATGGTCCTTTTTGTTCCTTCCATCCCATCCCCTGAGGAGGTATGTGAACGCTGGCGTTAGTTAACACTTTGCTTTTAAATAAAAATAATGCCTGAATAATAGGAAATATCTGTTAAAAGGCTCTCTGCTAAGCAGGGACACATTAAAATTACGCAATTCAAATGAGCCTGCCTGATGTGACTGGTGATTACAGAATTCTGACACACAAATCCATCTTTCTCTTCTGTCCACAGAATAATGGATCCCTTGGATGGTGTCAGAGCCATAAACAGTGTGCAAAGGTAATTTTTGTCAAAATTACACAGCATTTCACAGCAGCTTGACATAAAGGCCAACACAGATCTGTCAGTTTAAAACATTGGTATGCCTGTGTACCTCCCATAATGACATCATACATCATTGTAAAAGCTACTGTATTTGTCAGCTGTTGCTTTGGCTATTACATCTGTGCTAGCTGGTTGTCATACAGAAATGAGATTATGATTCACTGTCAAAGCTAGAGGTCACGTCATTAATGAGACTAATACAAATGGAGTTGAAAGACTGTGTGTTTTTATTCATATTATTTTGCAGCCAGTGTTTTCTTCTGTTTTACTGCAAGGAGAAATGCAAATTTCAGTAAAGAATTCAACCCACTTTTCCTAATGAGGACATTACCATGCTCTAGCAGCCCAGTCATTAAATAACAGTAATATGCCGGTGGCACAGGGGGAATGGAACTGACATATTGCCAATGCAGATTTTCCACACATTTCACTGTGGTATTATGTAAAGCCCTCTTTGATGTATTGTTCAAGATGAAGGCTGTTCCATCACTAGTCTGTGCCTGCATTCCTTTACATAAGCAACAATCTGCACAATGGCACACAAAATATGTTCCTTTACGTACATCTGGACATTTTAAAATATTTTAAAAACAGTCCATGATTGTGCATGGCGCGGTTAAGCGCCTAAACAGACTATTCATGGCTTAAGAGACAGCTTTAAGGATTTGAGATCTTTTATGAATTGATGTATGTGTGCATATGGTTGGAAAGACTCAGCACGTGTATTCATATCACCCCTGGGGTAAGTTCACTGGAACAGCCAAAGCTCTGACCTCTCTTCTATGTTTCATGAAAACATTTGGCCAACTGGTTCATAGATTTACACTGCATTCTCCAGGGAGTTTCATCTGTTGGCTTCAAACAGGGACGGTGTCTTTTAAACAGTTTCTGGTTTAATTATACAGGATTAACATATAGTTAAAAATGAGAAAACGTTAAGACAATGCGTCAATAATGAGGTAGTTTACTTTTCCATTATGGTTACGTCTACATCAGTGTATCCTCATTTAATGGTTTCCTCAATTAGGAAATTAGAAGGTTTTTGTTTCTAGTTAGAAGTTTGCTCTAAGTACACAGATATGTTTGTTAGTAATTTTATTATTAAAATATGACATGGGATTCATGGCTTTTATATAGCTACACTTATTAAGATCAAGTTCCTCGGATAATAACATTAGTGGCGTTTGCTCCTGTTGGCTCTCAATTCAGGTGAACCTTATTTTAAACATCACTAATTTGGTTTAAAAGAAAATCCTGCAACAAGGTGTGCATGTCTGATTAAAGAGCATTATCATCACAAAATCCATGCAAACAACAAGCAGATTGCAGCCTCCTAACCTTGTTTATTGTTGCATCTGCTGACTGACATTGCATTCAGCGCATGTACGCAAACAGCCATAGATAATCCTAATTGCTTCAGAATGTTTTCAAGCTTTTTTGAGAGCAGTTAACTAAAGACTTTTTGTTTAGACCGATGACAGTTAACTCAATGGCTTCCTCTTTAATCTCACGAAACTCATGTTGAATCATAATAAGCATATTTAGATAGTACTTGATAAACTCTTGACCTGAAGAACTCTTCAGACAGATTAGCATGCTATAACTACTTACAGCGATTCCTTCATTTTGAGGGACACTATGCATGTTCAAGCACAACAACAGCCCTTTCGCTAATTGAAAGATCTTCTCTTGAATATGATTGTGCCCCCTTAGGGAGAGCCTTTTTAATATTCAATTGCCAGTGAAATAATTAGCACTCCCTGACAATTCTCTTAGCCATAAGTTTAATTGCTGTTTGAAGTACTAGTGCTGTGGGCCACCACTGCAAGTGCAAAATCTATTTTCTTGACATGGACTGTATTTTAGTTACAGTCTGTCTGAATATAGGGCTAAAGCCAGGAAAGCCACAGTCTTAGTGCTAGACTAAACAAGGTTTGGAACAAGAATCCCACCAGTTTGTCCGAACATTAGCCACAGACATGGGTGGGATTTCTGCTTTTCACACAGTATTATCTCAGCATGGTTTTACAAGTCAGACATAAAGAAATAAATGAAACAACACAATACGTGTATAAAATTATAAAATGAATATGCTAATTTTTTAAAACAATTTCAGAAATTTAGTTTTTATTGAAATAACATTTAAGTGTAGTCAGTGGTATTTTGGGAAGTTGAGCGCAGTTTATGATGTACATGTAATCTCTTGCTAGCGTAACAATTGAAATATTAAAGAAATTTAATTTGTTTCTAATTTCCTACTTCTAGATTATCTAATTTACAAACAAACTTCTGAATGTTGTTTATGTGAAACAGAACTTGTTTTTCATTTAATGCTAAAATATGCAGAACATATATAACTAAACTTTCGTCACTGAATGGGGTTCAACCAAGACTTCTTTTCAACTCAATCTCCATGTCCGCAGCTCTTAAATAACCCTTTCTTGAATGGTTGATGGAAATGCTTGATTTAAGTCTGAAATGGGGCGGAAAACTAAGAGACGCTGGAGTGCAATAAAGACACACAGGAGAAAGAGCTTTTATGCAGATTACAGGTGCTTCATGGGGGACCTACGAATGGTGTGGATTGGTTTAAAATGAAGATCCCCACTGTTGTTTCACTATTGAGCAAAGAGGCAGCAGTTAAAACCCACCAGCCCAAGAATGCAATAGTATGTGATTTATAGCTTAGAATTGTGCTTTGCTTTTTCCACAAATATCCAATGTGTCAGGTAGGACTGTTACCCAAAGAGACTGAACCATTGAGTAGTGTATCACTGATAAATGAGACTGGAGTTCTGAGTGTGGCATGCCTCAAGCTTTTGTTTATAATGGTAGAGGATAAATGAGAATTTATTATAAGTCCTCCATGTCATAAGGTTTTATTTATATCTGATAAATTATAAAGCCTGTGGGTCTTTGCTGAGTATTGAATAGTAACATTCAAGAATGAATGTCACAAGACTATATCACCTGTCTCATCCAAGTCATTAATGCCATTAACTAAACATTAAACTTGATAATAGGTTAATAAATTATGTAGAACCTAATTATCTTAAACATTAATAATTTATTTGTAACAATTAATCAACTTCAACTGTTTATTTGTATGTAACATGCAATGACCAGCAAATCCGTATTATCATATTATTATTATATTATTATTATATAATATTATTATTTTATCAAAGAATGCTTGAAATTGTACTGCTTTATTTAACTGAATAGTTCACTTAGTCATTTGTCATTGGTCATTTATTTACCCTTATCCTTTGCAAACCTGCTGCTGAGTGAGTTTTATTGGTACAATCCGAAAAGACTTATTTAAAGCACAGTGTCCAAACTTTTCTTTTGTATACAATGAAAGTAAATAGTGAGCACAGCTGTCAAGTAAAATGTTTCCCCACCACAATTATTTTAAGAGAGCCTGCAAAATTTCTCCTTTGGTGTTCTGTAGAACCAAAAAATCAAGGTTCAGTAAGGGTCAATAAACAAAAACAGAGTTAGTGGGTGAACATTGGCTTTAATGTGGTGTTTGCATGATGCATTAATAGTTGATTTTACTTCTTATGGGAAACAGAAGCAGGCAAAACAGAATATTCTCGCAACTGTATTCTTGAGGAACTCTGAGGCTGTGTTTCGTGTGGTTAGTGCACTTAAGCTCCAGGCGATCTCAGCAGGGCTCTGGCTGCTCTGAGCTCCATAAAACTGCCTTCTCTGCCACCCTTAACTGCCCCTGTGCCTCTCCCATTATTCATAGTTTCCGACAATTGCACCACCCTGAGCCCACGCTGTCTTTAAAAGGTGCGCGTTTTACTGCCCTCCTAGATAAATGTGTTTCCCACTCTCATTTTCACTCAAAAACATTGCCTCAGGACAACCTCAGTCTCCCCTGATTCAGTTACACAAACACACATATTAACAACTCACCCAATCACATACACACACATATGCCTCACCAACGGAAAAATGCCCCCACCTCATTCTAAGCAGTTTCTGAGAGTTTCCTCCTGATATTAAATCCCTGGATTAACAAACATCTTAATACTAAATTCTCAAACAGAAACTGACGTCTGCAGAATTTCAACTTCAGAAGGAAGTTTGCTGATTTCATAAAGGAGGAGCTAAAAAGGTAACTTTTCAAGCTGATCTAACACGTGAACTTCAGAGTAAAGACTGCTCCTACATCAGCATAATGTGTAATGTTCACAATCTCTCACCCAGCAGGCTCCTGTAGAGCAGTATTTAGCCCCAGCACCACAGTGACCGCTGCGCCTCATCGTAGCATGAAATTGGAAATGTGAATTCCCCAGAGGCATCCATGCTCACTCATGCAGGAAGTGAAGTGTCAATTTTAAGGAAAAGAGAATAGAAGATGAGCGAGAGAGTGAAAGAGAAGGAGATGGGAAGAGTCAGGTGTAGACAATGAAATGAGAGGATTTTGGCATGTGTACAGAAGGTGGCATAGCTTGAAATATTGTAATGCTGAATGCAAATGTCAGTGATCACAAAGGGTGCCAGGTTGCAGAAACCTACACTATGGCATTTCCATGCTGAAAAGGTGTGTGATGTCTGTCATTACACACCTTTTACATATGAGCAACAAAACAACAAAAAATATGAAAATGGTCTAATGAAGGGTTTGTGCTCCTGAAAAGAGCTGGTTGGTTGCAGACCAATGTGGTTCTCCAAAAAATGTTTCTGATTCATCCCTTTTGACTTTGTGAAAAGGGAAAGAATCCTTATACCTGAGTCATTTGAGATGTGATACTCAAACCTGTCTTGTCTGTTCACAGTGCCTGGAGCCATGCAAAGACTCCTGGGAGTTGAAAGATGGACCTTGTCGAGATTTATGTGAGGTAAAGACCGCAGGATTTATAACAGATCTAGTCATTTTTGGTTTGCGCCTTCAAAAAGCAGGAAAAAAACTGTTCTAAGATAAATGGCATTGGTGTTCATGTTTTCTAAATATTAATCCTCCATTGTGTTTCTTGACAGATGTGGTCGCATATTTTTACCAAATGATAATATTCTGCTAAGAACGTCTTTGTAAAAAGTCTCAGAATCTCTTTTAACGTATCACTTCTGTCATGTATCCTGTAATTGTGGCAAATTCATGGTTTTTCCCTACATTTTCAAAACTCTATTCAAGTTAATCTAACTTTTCCTGTTTTGTTGAGTGTAGCACTGTTGAGGACAATGGGGACCTACAACAATGAATATTAAATCTTGCATTTTCCAGCACTTTGTCTTTGAGACGTTTGTTCTCACAAATATAAATCAGCAGTTCATTAACAACACATGCATTACAAAACATTAATCATCTTGTAATGAACATAGCTCTACAAACAAAAGTGATCTTTCCTTAATAGGACTAACTGAGAATAAAGACATTATCTTCTTAAAAATCAATTGAAGTGCACAATAATCTATAGACAAAAGAAACAGCACATGAATAAATGGCTTTAATTAAGAAGTCCCAGGTGTTAAAAGATGTTTGATGTCCTCAGCAAGCGTTTCCCAAGCGTCATGGAGAATGTGTGACGAGCTGTGAGTTCCTGCGCTCAGTGATGGTGGTGAAACAGGGCGACTGCCCAGCTCCAGAGAAAGCCAGCGGGTTTGCCGCTGCCTGCGTGGAGGGATGTGAGGAGGACGGGGAGTGTTCAGCCCAGAAAAAGTGCTGCCCCAACGGCTGCGGACATACCTGTCAGTCCCCAAAGAATCTCTACAGAGGTAAGAGCTGACAACTGGCTAAATCACAGTTAAAACTGCTAAATGTGACTTTATGACTACTAGATAAGAAGGATGTATTTGCTATGAAATTCTTGGGCTGTTAATAATATAATCAGCCTTTAAATATATAATTTGATTATTTAAATCCAATCAGTTTGATAGAGTTTGCTAATAATATTAAGTTTACTTTTTGAACAATTGGACGTAATTCCATCATCAAAATGTTTATGTTATCAGTGATATTGGGACTCTTCAATATATGGGCATCAAGCATGTCTTTTAGACCCTGAAGGCAAATCCAGACATGCTGTTCATTTTACCATGATCTCCAGGTGCTCCTCTTAGGCCCAGAAAGGAGCTGGTCTTCGAGGAGCTGGAATCTGGTGTGTTGGAAGTGCGCTGGTCCTCCAAGTTCAACGTGTCGGCAGAGCCAGTGCTGAATGTTCTGCAGAGGAGATGGAACTACGGCATCCACCCTAGTGAGGATGGAGCCACTGAGTGGCAGGTGGTGGCACGGGTAGGTTTGATCTGGTACAGGCCATGGGTCAGTCATTCCTTTCTAACTTCCTTCAGTCATTTTATACTATCACTCTTATGCATCTGCAGACATCAGAGGAACGTGTGTGGTTGACAGACATCCGTCCCGGTCGCTGGTACCAGTTCAGGGTGGCAGCAGTCAATGTGCATGGGACCAGAGGATACACCACCCCTAGCAGACACTTCAGATCCTCTAAAGGTGTGAATGGTGCAAAGATAAAATCTAATGGGATTTTATGCAACTGTTAGTTCCAGCCTTTAATTTAATTGGTTAAGCAATGTTACAAGAGTGCTGATGTTTCAACAGCACTGGGACATTTTAGTGTTTGTTTAATGCACACATTTCACCTGGGCTTTCAGTCTGTGAAATGACAAGCAATGGTTTGATTATTTTTTATTTATTTTTATTTTTGTTTTAATGGGACCTAAAATGAAACTAAAAATACAACAAAATACTGATGACCATGTAAAAGTGTAAGTCAGTAATATTATATATTATAAATATATATATAAATATATATTAATAAAATATATATAAATAAATATATTTTGTTAACAGATCTTTTATAAAAACAATATTACATTCACAGTCATGCTGATCATACTGAATATAAGACTGACTCACAGTGCTCACGCTTATTGGAGATTGTTTACCTACTGGAATCTGTTTTAAATGATTGCTTTGTGCTATTTATATTAGTCATTAACATCTGAATAGTTTGAACTGTAACATGTGCTAAGTTGTATTTCTTTCAAGTAACATCAGGGTCACCCTCCCTCTCAGATCCTGCCCCTCCCCCGGCACCCTTTGACCTCCACGTCAGTGACATGAGCTTTGGTGCCGATCGCTCCGTGTCTGTTCGCCTCAGCTGGACCTTGACTGCAGACTTGGACATCCCTGTTAATCACTTCAAACTGTCCTGGAGCTGGTCTGATCACACCGTGGTGCCCAAACTCAAAAAGAGACAGACAGTCAATGGGGTAATTCATAAGACACTCCCACAACACACCATTCTCTGCCCATTCTCTCTCACTTTCATACTCTTTACTTTATCATATATTGGATCGTTCCCAAAAACCCTTGAGTGTTAAGCTCCAAGCCCATTTCTCTTAGCAAGCCACAACAAATTAGATATCTTAGTGTAAATGGTGCAAGATAAACAACTGGAGATTGGGTCTTTGATCGCACCAAGCCCTTAATCTGAAGACTTCAGACATGGAACTGGGGTGGTACTGCATTGCATCACCGCTTTTGGCACATGCTAGCGTTTCTGGGCGCCATGTGATACGCAGCCAAAAACAACATATCAATTCTAGTCCTTCTTGAAAAAAGTAAATCTCTCAATAACAGTTGAATTGTTTATCTTTGAATGAGATCATTTTGAAGAGTTTATTTTCCCCCCCCCTTTAGGAATCCAAGAGATGGCAGTTGTGCTGCTTGCTTCATATTTACATGTTACATTTTTGAGGGCTCTGTCAGCTAAGGGACATGGAATTTTACTCAGAAAACTAAATAACTACTAAGTGAATTCAGCCCACGGTTTAATAAAAGGCCTTCAGCTACTTCATTTATGGCTTCTATTTAAAATAATTAAAAAATTAGTATGCAGCATGTATTACATCTTTATACAAATAATTATAGATGTTTGTTTTTCTACTCTATTGCTATGATTCTATGATTAACGTGACTCACCATCAGATCCTATATTATTGGATTATAGTGTGGTTAAAATTAATACATGGGATTATCTTTCAGTTTCATATGGGAGCCATTTGTTTTCATTTCATTAATGCATGCCTATGGGTTTTGTGTGTTTGTATAGGACTCTACCTATGCTGAACTGGATGACTTGAGAGAGAACAGGAGTTACATAGTGGAGTTGCAGGCAGTTTCATACTGGGGTCAAGTCCCTCTCAAGAGCTCCAAGGCCATACTTCAGTTTACTACAAACCAGAGACAATCCAGTACGAAACTATTTTTATAATTGCTGCACATTTTCTGCTTGGTACATAATAGCACTCATTTGGGTGTTGTGAAATACAGCGAAAAACAGCTGTAAATGTTTTCCATTCGTAACTTTATAGTTTTTCTCCATATTTGATGTAACACAGATTTGGAACCCACAGTCGGCCCGGTTTTCGTAAAGCTCCAGTCGGATCTGCTAGACGTGGGTACACCATTCTATCAAGACGGACAGCTACAGGTCCGGGTCTACTGGAAAAAGAGAGGTATGGCAGAGGCAATGGGTCATGTCTTTAATCTGGGAAAAAGTCCTGTTCTGCTGTATTACTGTTAAACGCCTCGCTTGTTCAAAGCTATGCTTTGTGATTCTGTTAACAAACTGCTTACTAAAAAGTTGAGAATAAGGATTGTGTTAAAAATGAAAACAATAACTCCTTGTACACAAAGTGATAAGAACCCTTTTTTGAAATAAGTTTGGACCTGTTTGTGTGCTAACATCTGATGAGGCATGTCTTGGCCTAATTTTAAATTTCAATAGTTTCATTCTGTCAATGAGTGATGATTGTATCCTACATTAAACTAACAAACAAAAGCTGCCATGGAGATGAAAACATCTCATTGCATACAAACCAAGTCGTGCAAAATGGTGTGTAGACTATTTCACATTGTACTCACCAAGAATGTTGTGAATACGATTTCAATAACTTGGCACGTTGGTTACATGTCAAATCCTTTTAGTCAACATTCTATAGTCAAGGTTTAATTCATACTGATCTGTCAGATATTTCACTACAGTTGCTTTGCTTTTCTTTGCATTGTGTTGCATTGCATTCATTTGCTTGTATTTACATTTTTTTCTCTATATGCAGACAGCTTTTTAAGAATGCCACTAACCATTGATTGCTTGTATTGTTTAAATGGATTGTTACTAATGTTTTCCAGTGAAACATTACGTTAAGTTTCTACTGAAAAGGTAGAGACTGAAATTTATACTGTAATATTAATTGTTAATTCTGGCATTGTTTTCTTGAAATGAATCTTATTTTATACATAAGCCTTTAATGAATCTGTCATTCCAGATCCCACTGTAACTCGCTATCGTGTGCAATGGTCTCCAGAGTTTTGCAGTCACAATGGTTCCAGAACCCAGGAAAAGCTCATCACCCAGGTATCCAGTCAAGAACATTTCTTCTATCCTCTCTACAGGTGTGAGCCACATTCTGACAGCTCATACATAAGATGGATTTCCAGAGATATTTCCAGAGTTCCATGTGTTGTTCATTGATCACTCATGCCGCATGACTCACCATGTGCGGGAATACCCCCTCGCCCCGTTTCTAGAAAGTTCCCTTTATTAAAGTTCAAAGAAACATGACAGAAAATCATCTTCAGGATTTTCATCAGTGTGATTACATGTCGTCATTTGTGATTTATTGCATAAATGTGTTCGACACATTGAAAAAAAAGAATCTTTCATTGTTTCTTATCAGCACAAAAACAATGAAATCTCTCCTTGTCAATACAAAACGTCAACTGCAGATTTCATGAACTGAGTTGTGGCACGCAGCCAGTCTAGATGTGGTGATTAATCACATCTAGATGTGGTGATAGGTGACTAATCGTCATATTTCCCAGTGAATTCTTCTCAGGAGAGTTGAAGTCTGACATTCGCTCTCTTTCGTTTCACTGAGCAGGAGAATTTCGCCAGCCTTCATGGTCTACAGTTCTCTTGCAAATATAAGGTGATCATCCAGCCAATAGGATCAAAGGATCGAGGCCAGGCGGAGAGCACAGCCTTCTACACCCCGTCCTGTGCAGCCATTCAAAGCAAGAGCCCCAAACCGATTCCCTGCTCCACTGCCTCAGGTTATTTAGCGTTTTCATAGTATAAAGAGACTGTATGGTTAAGCTCACTGTTGTTAGCGCCCTCTTATCTATTAGCCTATACAACTATATTTTGTTATGCTGCTGTGATGTATGTTTGCAGTTTGCTTATATGACTCTGTATGCTCTCAGCAGTGATTCCTCAAAAGGTCATGATCAAGGCTGAAAACCTGACAGCAGCCTTTTCTGTCTACATGGGAAACGTGACAGGCCTGTTCTCATGGGTAGTGGCAACGCCTCAACCCCCACAGCAGGTCACAGGGTACCAGGTCACATGGACGGAGGTCATCACAGAGAGCCGCAGAAATAATTTGCCCAACAGTCTGATATCCCAGTCTCAGATCCTGCCTCCGGTAAGCCATGTTGTGTTTTAGTTGTTGGTCCGTGGGGTGCCAGTATGCTAGTCTATCAGAATGTTTTGGGTTTCGGACAACAGGGTAGTCCACCAGTTAAATCAGCACCAAACCAGCCTTTCTGATTTATATAAAACCATAGTTTTCATATATTACCATAGACACTGCTTTATTTTATAATCATATCACTTTTGTATATTATTGTAGTTTTCTCCATGCTGTTACATTTTTTTTCACAATATGATCCAAAATTAAATTCCAAACTTCTTTGACAATTTAATTGTCAAATTGAGTTTTGAGTATTTCAAGGATTCAAATAGTCTAAAATGTATTTTTGTGTCTGAATTTAGGAACGTAATATCCTGGTAGTTTCTGGTCTCCAGCTGGACTCTCTCTACAGGCTTGAGGTCCAGGTAATCACTGCAGGAGGACAAGGCCCAGCAACTTCTAGATCTTTCCAAACACCAACCCACAGCAGGCCAGCCCTGCACTACAGTAAGCTCTTAAACTCCTTAACTCATTAACACCTTTGGTTAACTACACAGCTCATGGTTCCTGTTACCATATCAACTTTTTAATCACTTAAATTACAATT
>JBAJNP010005462.1:0-16929 GCA_036877545.1 Yasuhikotakia modesta
TTTGGGCGAATAGACCGTCAGTGGAGGGACAGAATCACCCCGGTTTAAAAATGTGTAACTAATGACAACTTTAATGAAAGCTTTTACTCTCGGTATCCTGCAGACGGTAATGGTACAAGCCCGCCACACTTCATTTGATGTGCCGCCGTTTTTTAAACGAGGAGCGCTCGGCTTAAACCGCATATGTGCTACGGAGGAGACGCCAGTGAAGGTTAACACGAGTTGTGCTTGAAAACAATTGTATGCTGTTGTTAGTTTTAATGTGTTTGGGCACTTAATGGTAATGGCAAAAATTTCCTTAGCAACAATTGATTATCACTAATAACGTTATATCGATGCACGAAGCGCCTTTATCAATTTTACAGAATTTCTATTAAAATGGTTGAATTTCGCACGCAATGTTGCGACAAGCAACATTAAATGTGATGTTTCGCACCTTTCGTCCCTGTATTGTTGCAGTAGCGTCAGTGAGCGGTAAGATTATACAGTAATGCACATTATATTATTATAATTACGGTGTAATTGGTTGATTTTTTTAAAGTGCCACGTTAAATGTTGTCAAACTAAATGTACGTTAATAAATTAACGTGACGAGGAGATGTTTTGGCGCCATTATTCTCGCTGGTAACATGTAATGTATTCATGTTAACTAATGTTAATTAATTAATTAATGTTAATAAATGTAAACATGTATTAATGTTAACTGTAGTCAAACTTACTGTAATCATTCAGATGATCGCTTGTGCTGAGGCACAGACTCTGACTGCAGACGGTACCAAGCGTGACCAAAATGTCCGTTACGTTCATATGGTGATTTATGATTTGGCCAGATGTTAACCGCAGTACCTAGTAGTGGGGCTGTCGCGGATCTATAGAGCCTCTGTACTGTACAAATCACTGTACTGATGGTACACAATGTTATAATTACCGACTTGTTTAATATTCAGTATATGCACAGAGTGTGAACGGGAGCGGCATAACAAAACAGGCAAATATTGCGGATGCCTTCGTTCCTCTGCGGTTGGCTTGTCAATAGCGCGGTATTGCTGTATTATTGCCGTTAGCGCGACAGCCCTTCTAGTACTTTGCTTAACAAAGTCGTTTTAGTCCAAATGTGTGCTCAGGTGGACAAAACCCAGGGATTATCACGTTTACTTAAAATTTTTATATCTAATATGACTAGTAAAAAGTATATGTCATATGACGTCCTGGAAAATGTTTAATATGGACAGGTTGCAGCCTGATAACATATGCAGACAGAGATGCTGAGAGACTGATGAAACATAAACCATTGCTGCAATGGTGTTTATTTTCTGTGTTCTTCAAGCATCTCCTGAATTTTCATTAGAATAAGGTGTATATATAATGCAGTGCTAATTGACATAGCTGGTATCACTGGTACTGTATATCACAATATATTTTCTGTCATTCTATAATCATTGTAGTAATGCATATTTATTTTATTACACAGCAAATGGATACAACTGAAGATGATCCTGGGCCAGTGACACCTGCGCCTTTGGTTACTGGACAACAGACCAAATCTGTACTTGTTAGCATCTATAAAGACAATTCAGAAACATGCAAAAAGATTTTCCACATCTGTGATGCTTCACAATTTTTGGAAGACTATCCAGTTAGAACGGTTCCTAAAATATAACAAAGACTTCAATGAGTACATTGATTGTGACAGCGCCATAACTGTGCAAGACTACGACAAATTTCAAGTTCATGTTGTCACTGTAATCAACCTAGAAGTCATCCCCTTTCAGCCTCCCCAGACTGAAAACATTCAGGTGAGCACCACAGAAACACTCACTAAATCATTAATTCATACTAAATTGAACGTTTTTAACTTTTGGTCTGTTAATTTTATCATTTATTAGACTGAAGGCTCTCCACCATTATGGTCCTTCCTGACCAAGAAGGCATCGGATATAATAGCTGAATATCACCGTACAGGCGTGTTATCTACAGATGGAAGAAAAAAGATCATCACTATCATCGTTGGTGATCTTGTCGCAAAACATGGATTGTAAGTTTATCATGTTATATAATTTACATATTAATATATTATTTATATTCAAATATTCAGCTGTTTTTTATTAATGATATTTATAATATTATTGTTTATTTTTTATTATTAACTTTGTTAATAATAACAAACTACTGTAACATAAAAAATGTTACAGTTGTTTGTGTGTGTGTCATGTTTTTTTTTTTCAAACAGTTATCCCTCTACTGCAGACAAGTTGAATTTAGATAAAACTTTGTTTGCAGTCTTTCCCTCTCTAAGTCTCAGCATTGCTGGAGAGAATGAAGGATATGTATTAAATTTTAAGTATTAAAATTATATTTAGCAAAAATTTAGTATATTGACAAAAGTGTTACACTTTCAAAGAAATTGACAATAAATTAACCTTTCAAGGAAAATGTGTTTGTAGGAGCATCTATATGACCCTGTCTCACAAAGGATTAATCGAAATGAAACCTCAAAATATGAGACGGCATCTCGAAGAGGGACAACGTCGCTATCAGAGAAAACAGAAAGCTTCCTGCAGTGTCAGCACAAGTCTCAGTAATTTCATCTGCTGACGAAGATCCAAATGAATGGTTGACTGTCATCAAGAGAATGAAACCATCATCAGAGAACATCGCCTCCATCAGAACTGCAATGGAAAAGACAATCATCGCAGAAGCTGGATCAGTATGGAGTCACCTACAGTTGGTGACATTTGCCAGCAGTACCCCCGTTTCATTGACATGCCGTCCCTGGTAAGACTTCTTATTTGATTTATTTATATTATATTTCTTTTTAGATTAAAATAATTAGGTATATACTCTAATGCTGGGAACTGTGTAAGGCTTAATTACATTATTATAGCATTTTCTTTTTTGTTTTCTCATGATCATGACATAACAGAAGTTTTCTTGTTGTCATGACTTAAAGTAATAATTCACCCAAAAATAAAAATTAACTCATTATTTACGCCATCCTAGATGTTTATGACTTGTGTGATGAACAAACAAAAAGAAACTATACTTTCCTTTCTGCATTTACCAGAGAGTTTAAATAATTTTAATTATTATGAGGTGTATGAAAATATGAAAATAACTCTTTTATTCTGTACAAGTTTGCAAAGATGTTTGATGGAAAGGCTGAGATGTTAATTCGAAAAAACTAAAACGGATTGCAGCTTTGGAGAAAGGGAGTGTAACCTCTCTTCTGGACCAGCTTACACATTGTAGTGATGGTAAGTAAAAACTACTTAAGTATGTTATTGATCAGCTTTGACAGTCATTTCAATGTGAGCTGGGGATTTAAGTTTTTTGGTTGTTGTTTAAAAAATGACACTTTATTTAATATTTTCAGTTTTGATGGATCTTGTGCTTTGTGACAAAACAATCACAAAGATTTTGTTGTTCCATGTTTCAACATTATAATGCATTAATTTGTTAGTTGTGGACAAAATTTGTATCTAACAGTCATAACCACCTTCTTATTCTCTTTTACATCATAGATGAGAAGTGTTTCATCATGCTGCACACTTCCACCAAGTGCAGGAAGAGGTGCAGTTCAGAGCCGGTGCATTTCATATTTGCTGGATTTTGTACTGGTAATTTTTAGTTATACTTATGTTTTCTGGTTACAAATAACACTGATTACACTGATCTCTTCTTTATCTATATGTCTATGCAGTTTGGGACCAGGATCTCTTGTATATGTGATGACATTGCTACAATCAGCCAGCAACCACAACTAGCCTGTATTGGCAACCTGACCAGGGAGACCCACTAGTTTGCCATTGTTGCCAAAAACGACAAAGTTGTGATACCACTTGAAGAGGAGAGCCTAACCTGCGCCTTGGATAAGTTATTTAAATTCTTCTGGGTTTGCAATCTTTCATATTCTCCCCAGATTGCTTCAGTTCTTATCTTTCTGGAGTATCTATATGACAGCAAATGCATTGTTGGAAATTTGGGGACCTATTGGTTCATAAAATATCTGTATCAAATGCCTATCCTGTTGTTGTACGCTCTTTGAAATATGGTGACCAAATAAGTGAGGAAACACTTTTCGTCTGTATAATGTGAAAACAAATAACTTGAGGACCTACATTGTGTCCGATACCCTTTACTAACTACAATTAGTTAAACAAATTTGCTTGTCATCCTTGTCAGCTGTTTAGCATGAAGATGCTAAAATTCAAGGTGGAATTCAAGGTGGAATTCACTGTGATTCGTTAAACTTACACTAACATTTTATTTAAAAAAATATGAAAAATATGCGTCTGGTGTGAATGCACCTTTATCACTGGCACCTATAGTTCCCCGTGTTTTCTGACTTGTGTCGGATCGTTGCGCTTTCTGCTGCCGACTCTGTCTAGTCCTGTCCTGTTTGCTGTTGCTGGGGAGCTTTGTTTGTTTTTCAATTACAACTGCGCTCTCCGCGCTGCTACCCAGATCTCCCGCTCTGCCTCCGGTCCGTCTCTGGGCTGCTCCGCTTTTCACCCCTCCGCCCGGATCTCCCGCTGCCCGCTGCGCTAACTCCCGTGCCGGGTCGGTCCTAACGCCCGCCAGTTTATGTTTCTGTTGTGATTTGGTCCTCAATAAACTGTCTTGTTTCTGCTATTGGATCCCTGTGGTTTCATCCCTGACACACTCAGCAAACATCTGGAGACACGTAAAACGTGAAGTAAACCATCGCAAAATGCGATCTCACTGTATGTTTGTTTGTTAGACTTTATAATGCATTCAATGGGCTGTGTTAATATTGTCATTACGTTTATACTGCATTTGTTACTTTTTTTGTTGAATGCGCTCTCTTTCAGATCTCATTTAATGATTTAGTTTTGTGATCTTCCACAGAATAGGTGTTACGTTACGTTCTAGTTTAGGTGATCACAGCCCGTTTTTTGCAAAATATCACACTGACTTTTCTGACCACCAGACCAAGTCTGACCAAGTTCCTTCATGAATATTAATGAGACTTCCCTTAGCACCCAGCAAAGCGAAAATTTGCATAATTCTATGTGCAAAATGTGCAAACTATGTGCAAATTTATGTGCAAAATGTGCAAACTATGTGCAAATTTATGTGCATAATTTTTTTTTTTGCACCTTTTATGTGCAAAAAAATCTGTGTTTTCTAGAGGAAAATAATATACAGTGTAATATACACTGTTGCCCCAGTATTGATCTGTATTGAAACCAGAAACAGTCCAGAATCAAAAATCCACAATTCAGAAAACAGAAATACAAGACAAACAAGGAACTCAGGAACACAAGAAACTAGGAAACGGCAAAACAATACTTCTCACCTTCCTGTTTGCTGGGCCTCTCTATTATGAACAGCAAATTGGATGATGGAGGCGCAGGAGACTTGGGAGCCCACCAGGGTGGCTCAGGAGACTCGGTAGTGGTACATGCAGCCCAGATGACCAACAGTGCTACTGCCAAAACGAGCGTATGTTCCATGCAAGCCAGAACAGGAACACAGCAGCTGTGACCTGACTGGGCAGAGGAGCAGCAGCTGTGACCTGACTGGGCAGAGGAGCAGCAGCAACTGAGACGTGACTTGACTCGGGAAGAACAGCGTCTGAGATGTGACTTGTCTCGGGAAGAACAGCGTCTGAGGCGTGACTTGACTCGGGAAGAGTGACAGCTGTACCTGGGCTTGACTCTGGGATGACAGCTGTACCTGGGCTTGACTTGGGAAGGATGAGAAGGATGACAGCTGTAGCTTGGCTTGACTCGGGAAGGACAGCTGTACCTGAGCTTGACTCAGGAAGGACAGCTGTAGCTTGGCTTGACTTGGGAAGGACAGCTGTAGCTTGGCTTGACTTGGGAAGGACAGCTGTAGCTTGGCTTGACTTGCGAAGGACAGCTGAAGCTGGGCTTGACTCGGAAAGGACAGCTGTAGCTTGGCTTGACTTGGGAAGGGCGGCCATGACGGGTGCTGACTCAGGAGGGGCGGCCATGACGGGTGCTGACTCAGGAAGGGCGGCCATGACGGCTGTGGCTTTGGCTTGGTGGCCATCTTGGGCTGTGGCTCAGGGAAGGACATCTTGGGCTGTGGCTCAGGGAAGGCGGGCATCTTGGGCTGTGACTGGGGGAAGGCAAACACAAAACTCATAAATCCAATAACAAGGCAAGGGTCGGGGCAGGGAGCAATAATCCAAAAACCAGAAACAGTCCAGAATCAAAACTCCACAATCCAGAAACCAGAAATACAAGGAACTCAGAAACACAAGAAACTAGGAACTGGCAAAACAATACTTTGCACAGGATGATGCTGCAGAGGAAAGCATTGGGAGAGAGCTCAGACAGTCCTGGGGTGAGGGCTCCCTCTGCTGGCCTGGCATAACATATAGGCTTAACCAAAAAAAAAGTCCAGCTTTATTACATTTACCACAAGCTGATCAGCTTTACCAAGTTTACAGTGATCAGTGATCTGGTACATAAGTTAGTTTTATGATTTATGACCTGGTTAAATACTTTGTAACCTACTGGTCTAACAAACTGAACACCATTAAATTATTGAATCACAGTTTGGGATGTTTCTGAGAGGAGGTGAAACAGAGAACAGACTGGTGTAGAGCCAACAACCTGTCTCTGAACGTGGACAAACTAAAGAGATGGCCATTGACTTCAGAAGAGCACACAGAAACCACTCTCCATTAATCATCGGCAGCTCCCCAGTGGAGATTATAAAAAACACCAAGTTTCTTGTCGTTCACCTGACGGAGAACCTCTCCTGATCACTCAACACCAGTTCCACAACAAAGACAGTCCAGCAGCACCTGTACTTTTTGAGAAGGCTGAAGAACACATCTCTCCCAACCCCCATCCTCCTAGAAGGACAGTTGAGAGTATCCTAAGCTGCTGCATCACTTTCTGGTTTGGAAACTGCACCATTCCGCAACGCAAGACCCTGCAATGGATTGTGAGAACAGCTGAAAAGATCATTGGGGTCTCTCCCCTCTATCACAGACATTTATACATCACGCTGCATCCGCAAAGCCACCAGCATTGTGGATGACCCCAAACATTCCTCACACTTACTTTTCTCCCTCCTGTCATCTGGTAAACGATACCAAAGCATTCGGTCCCTCACAACCAGACTTACAATTGTTTTTTCCCACAAGCCATCATCATTGCAATAATGAATATCACTCAAAAAATTTAAAGACATTTAAAGACAGGGTACTATGTTGCTTTAGATAGTAGTTGTTTTACTAAGTTTAGCTGCACAGTTGCTTTAGACTAATCTTTATATGGGTGTAAAAAATCCATTCATCACTAGGTGCTCATGTGGCATTGTCTGCATGACAGGCCATCTTGGTTTAAAACAAGTATGTCTGAATGTATATGCAGAAATTGATAAGACATAATAAATGGAAATCTTATACAAATCTTATAGAAGTATTATGTAGTGTATCTGAGTGGGTTGTTTAATCTAGTGTCAGCAGACTCCCATTAAGCAAGCCAACAGGGCGCCAACGGCAAGGAATCAAAACTCCAGAGATGGTAAATGAAGAAAAAAACCTTGTGAGAAACCAGACTAGGCAGGGAGGGCCAGTTCTTAAAATATAACTAGAAGATTCTCCTATCCTTAAGATAGCGTTAAGTACCAAAGGTTACTGATTGCAGCTCTAACAACAATCTGCTGTTACAATACAGGCTATGAACTGAAGATTTAAGTTGTTGTTTGATTTAGCTCCATTAAATCTTTAGCCGGAGCTGTATGATACCTCGTCTTTCTTTTATAAAGACAGAAATAAAAAGGATCTTGCTTGGAAGAAAGTGAGTGAGGAGGTTGGACTATCCAGTAAGTTTTTTTTTAAACGCTCTTTACTCAATTTGAGCTATACATATATATATATATATATATATATATACACATACGTAATGAGACTACAAGCAAATTGAGATTACTCGCTGTAATTTACACCTGCTTTCCGCTGACGAGTTGATGCGTTTATTCAGAGGACGTGTGCAGGAAGAAATGGAAGAGCCTGAAGGACACATATTTAAAGGAGAGGAGAAAGGAGAGGGAGAAGAGGAGTGGGTCAGCAGCGGGGTCAGGGAAAAAGTGGAAGTACTCTGCGGTCCTGTCTTTCCTCGACCCCTTCGTCTCCACATGGGAGACGAGCGGGAATATGGAGAGGGGGGATGGGGAGAATCAGGCCGCAGGGTACGACACGCAGGGTGAGGCAGAGATAGCAGGACAGTCAGAGACAGGAGGTGTGTTGACAAGTGAAGCTAGACAACAGGACATGTTGTTGTTTTTTATGATGAAATGTCTAAATTAATTTCTCTCTGACTGCTGTAATCTGCAATGTGTGTAATGATGTTTTAATATTGTCATGGCAGGTCCGACTCTTGATGTTCTCTTGATGGCAGTGAGCCTGGATCCCCTCTGCCAGAACCTGTTGCTGCGTCTGCTTCACCTGCTGGCCCGTCAACATCTGCTTCTGAACCCACAGGTTTGTACAGGCAATAATGACCATGTTTACAGGCATATTATATTTACAGTAAGCACTCATAGCCTCACACAACACTGACAGTTTGTGAATGAGTTTAATTCTTTTCTGCCTTTTCATTGTATAAAATGTGTTATAATTTGATACAGCACCACCAAGAAGAGCTCGGAGGAGGCCTTGGGAGGAGCCAACAGAGGTGGAGCTGCTGCTTCTGGAGCGCTCCGGACCCGCCCAGTTGCTCCAGTGCCGCCTCCACACACCGAGGATGAGCTCTTCCTCTTAAGTCTGGCCCCTTCCCTGCAGAGGTTGCCGCCTCAGACAAAAGAATTTGTAAAATTTCAAATACACAAATTAATTTATGAAAATTGTACATGCACACTTAATTTGGAACCGCTAAATCATTAGTTTAAAAAATGAGGCAGCAATCTCTGCAGGGAACGAACCAGACTTCATCTTTCTCCGCTCCTGTACTTTGTCCCTCACTCTTCCCTCTTCCAAGCAAGATCCTTTTTATTCCTGCATGTAAATAGTTCTAAATGTTCTGTGTATATAGTTTTTATATTTTTTTTTATTGTATTACATTTTGTGTAAAATAATAGTACGTTATTTAATGTTGTATAAATAAATTTTGTATAAATTTGATTAAAGCCAGTATAGATTAATGTTTGTATAAAGTGTATATATAAGTGTATATAATGACCAAAGGTTTTGGTGTGTTACTTTGTGCACAACATAGTAAATCATATCAATATATAAAATCAATATATTTGTTGCATAAAAATATTTCTATGTTAAGACTAGAATACTTATGGCAAACATTTGTAAATTCATTCTTATCAAATCCTATTGCAAATATAATCACAATAGTAAAGAATTGTTATTTGTGATTGAACCAGTGTTTTGCATATGACAATGCAGCAATAAGACAATGATTCATTTTGGAGGCTGGCATATATTATCCATATATTATTTGAAAACAAGAAACTATAATAATCTAAACTTGAACAAAATATTTTAAACATAGTAAAAGGTGTACAAGACTTCAGGATAAAAGTTTATTTGTATATTTACAAGAGTTTGATTTTTAATATTGTGCATTTACAGGATGTAAATATGTACAATATATACAGGGTGTAAATCAAAACAAAAAACAAAAGGATGGGTTAACATATAGGACATACACAGCACAGGATAATAAAAAACTATTCGGTCGGTTGCCAGGGGACTGCTCCCTCTGCTGAAAAGTGAGCTGTCTCTGGCAGAATTATTGGCTGCAACCCGACCGAGATTCTGCAGCGAGTCCTCTCCACCTTGCACCACCCCCCCTCACAGAAGGTGCCTCTGTTGATCTCCTCAAGTTATAGAGGAGACATGTCGCCTTCACACACCTCTCCACAACCTCTGGCTGAACCTCTATGAGGCGGCGATACATCCTCCACTGCGAGGACAGGATCCCGAAGGTGTTCTCCACCACCAGCCGGGCTCTGGAGTGACGGTAATTGAATTGTCTTTCTTGGGGAAGGGTGCGCCCAGGAAATGGCCTCATGAGGTTTTTTCTGAGGGGAAAGGCCTCATCTGCCACAAAGACATGGGGATGGGGTCAGTGGTCAGCTCCTCTGTGGTCAGCTCCTGGGAGAGGACAGTCAGGTGGCATGGAGGGTGCCACCACGGAGTGCCTGGCCAAATGCTGAGCTGGCCAGAATCCCACCATCGCTCGTCCGCCCATATTCTCCAACGTTGATCACCCAGAAGCAATATTTTGCATCCACAACAGCAAGGAGAACTAAGGAAAAAGTTCCCTTGTAGTTGTGGAACTGGGATCCAGTATTGGGGGGTGCCTTTACTAGGACGTGTTTGCCGTCCAGTGCTCCACAGCAAAGTGGGAAGTTCCACCTCTCCTCAAAACCCTCTGCGATGGACCTCCATTCGTCTGTGGAGGGCACAGCCATGAACTCCTCCACTAAGCAGTCCCAGATTGCTGTCACCACATCTGGGACAGTCTTGCAGACAGTGGAGACACCAACACGGAAGCTGTTAGCAATGGTCCGGAAGGAATCCCCAGTGGTAAGATATCTGAAAGAGAGAAAATAAAAAAACATTGTTATAAATGCAGATTGTAATATTATATTAGCAAATATAAATTTATAATACTGGTGTTTGTGACAATTCACTTTTTAGTTTTTTTTCAGTTAAACAACAACAAGCTTGATAATGCCCTTAATACTTTACCTTTATTTAGCGTTTGCCCTGATTTACCCTTTGTTTTATCGCAAAAACAAATTATTATTCAATATAGCAGTAACCTGCACAATTCAAAACTCACTTTGACTGTTGATGACAAAAAGTCATTTAATTAACTGATTATTATTTGTATTATATATTAATAATATGTTTAACTATTATATTTATTATATTATTATTATTTAATATTAACTTAATATTAAGCTGTAGAGGTTCTCAGTCATTAATTGCATGTAATCATACAGAATAAGTGATTCACTGACCGGAGGCAGATGGACAGGCGCTCTGCAGGTGGAATACAGCGCCTGTAGTTGGTGTCCTGGAGGGAAATCCTACCACCGACACGGGACAACAGGTCATCAAACTGGGACCAGCTCAGTCGGAAGTACCGCTGAAAGCGGCCGTCAACCAGGCGCAGCTCCTGGAGGAGTTGGTGAAACTCACCGAGCTGGGTGCGCCTCCGCAATATATTATGCACCCAGACACGGCACCAAACGAGTCTTCGCCGTTTTTCTGCCTTCCATAGCAAATAAAGCGCAGCTACCCTCTCGACAAAATCAATGTCCGCCATTTTCTCAACGAGAATGCAGCCGCCTGGCAGAAGCCCCTCCCACACGCAAATTTGACGCTTCATTCGCGTCCGGTGTGAACGCACCTTTAGAGCTTTATAGGTTAAGAGTGCCTGCCTCTCAAGAAGGTCTTTCATCAACTTCTCTATATTCTTTTCTAAGTTCGGCCCATACCGTGTCCAGCTCGAACGAATCATCGCCTGCAGACAGAGGTAAACAAACATCTGAAACATTAGTCATTATTAGGAAATTACAGTGTTTGCTGACAACTGGTCGGGGATGGAAAATACGCTGAAAAGCATGTAAAGCCAGTAGCATGTATTGATTAAATAAGGTTTTTTGAAACGGCAGTGGGTGATGTTAAATATTAGTAAGCGAGTCGGAAGTAATATGGAATGTAGCAGAAGTAAATAAGCTTAAAAACAGCAGATTATTACAGTATTAGCAAAGATTTTCTATGGAGCTCTCACTCAGACCACGCAGTAACAGCAAACCGTAAACTGGAAGTTTTTAATTCGTGCCTAATGCTTCATTTGTGGCATGGTGGTGGTGATTGAAAGGTACAATCCACTCTCAGACCAGACAGTGTACACAGGAATGTCATTGTGCTTCTTTTTAAGCACAATATAAGGGAATTGTTCCCTGCAGATCTACAGTCATAGGTTTTTTCCCTTTTTCTGGATGTGTCCTGAGCTGCAGTGTCAGCTACTTCCACAGCTGTTTTAAGCTTTCATTATGAGCCTTAACCCAGTCATCAGAATTATCCACTTCTTCATCCTCCAGGTTCTTTCTGGCCTGGATGTCCATTGGCATCTTAGAATCCCTTGAAAACATTAGGTAAAATAGCGAATAACCGGTGGAGAATGGATGTGACTGTTGTAAGCAATGACCAGCTCTGGCAGATAATCATCCCACCTCCTCTTCTTTTTCAACATCTCATGTATGGTTTAATTGAACCTTTCACAGTGGGTGTTACCCTGTGGGTGGTAAGGGGTTGTGCAGCTTTTTCCTATTCTGTACATCTTACACAGCTCCTTTATCATGTTCGCTTCAAAGCACCGCCCTTGGTCTATATGCAACAGTGCTGGAAACCCATAATGGACAAACCAGTTCTTTACAAGGTGCTTGGCTGTTGTGTGAGACCTTTCTGGTTAGGACAGCTACAATAAACCGGGTGAACATATTGGTAGGAACAAGCACATTCTCGTACCCACCGCTGGACCTCTCCAGGAGGGTATAATTCATTGCCACAACCTCAAGGGGTACTATAATGTTGGTACATGTCATGGGAGCTTTAATCTTTGGGAAGACATCAAGTGCAGAGCTTGCACTCTCTAATACAGGTGTGCACATCTTTGGTCATTGTCAGACTCTGCCTCATCAGCCCCAGGATGCTCTGTTCCACAAAATGAACAATGTTGCAGGCTCCCTGGGATGAATAGCTGTCAGATCTCTCCTCCACATCTCAGGTCAAGGCGATGACATGCGCAAAACCCCCCTGCTTTTGGCTTATTACAGCTGCCAAGCCCTGCCAGCATGCATCAGTGCTGAGTATGAAGGGTAGGCTTAATTGAGGGTAGGCCAAGATGGCCGGGTGCATCAGGCTGCCCTTTAGCTCATCAAAAGCCAGCTGACCCTCATCACTCGATCTGAACTGTTCAGTTGGCCCATCCTTATTTCCTGTAATAACCACAGCGTGGCTGTCTCCCAAGCAGAACATAGAAACAGTTTTAAGTGGTGCTGTCTCAGTCAGTTGAAGACAAGTTCCAGTCTCTCACAATGTGTTTCAATGTCTTTAGAAAGGACTATGATGTCATCCAAATAGATGAGCAGCACCTCAAACGTCAATTCACCCAGCACCATGCCCATAAACCGTTGAAAAGTGGTGGGGAGTTGCATAGTCCAAATGGTATTCTGGCTCAAACAGTCCAAATGGAGTGGTGATTGCAGTCTTTGCCCTGTCTGCATCTTCAATAGCTACCTGGAAATAGCTGGCAGTCAGGTTAAGAGTTGAGAACAGCTGCGCTTTATCTAATGCATCCAGCGATTCATCCACACATGGTAGTGGGTATGCGTCTTTGAATGTCACTTGTTTTAGTCTCCTGTAGACACAGCAAAATCTAACAATGCCATCTTTCTGCAGAACTATTACAGCAGGCGAGGCCCAAGGGGTACGGCTCTCTTCGACAATATCTTGAATGTGTTTCTTAAACTGCTGGAAGACCTGGGGTGTGACCCAGCGATATCGTTGTTAAATCTTGGTGCTTAGTTAGTAGGCCCCGGATTCTATCATGCTGGGCTGAGGTGAGACCTTCTAGCTTAACCTGGCTGGGAGCTGCTTTATGCTGGTCTTTTCAGCAGGAGTTGGGTCGTTATCAATGGCTTTCATATGCAGTGCGCACTGTCTCTCTCGTCAAACTCCACAAGCTCTTTTGGCAGCACCTCCTATGGCCTATACACAACTGCAATCCGTGACTGCTCACTACAGGTGTAGCAAATTAACTTTCCATCTTCATTCCTCAGAGGTTGCCCTTTAACACTGCCGTCTTTTCCTTGTGGCAAGCCCCTGCCTCTGCTGTTCATCATTTGAAAAATTTCTCTGTATTCTTCATGTAACATCTCCATGATGATCTGCAATGTAGGCTCTTTCGCCAATTTAACAGCATGAACAAAACCCTTGGAGTGAGCACTGCTTATCACACTATCCAAAGTTCTAGCCTTTTCTTTTTCAGACCATGAGATGGCATCTTGCATTAGTTCAGGGAAGGTAAGACTCTCATTACACTCTCCTATTTAAGGTGTATAACAAACTTTTATAACCTGCAGGCCAGACTTCATTTACAAAATCCATTCCTTGGTTATTGAAGGATAATTAAAATGAGAAAAATCTATATTCCCTTAAACAAAGGTGTTTTATTGTAGACTCTCACTTATGTTTGTGAACATATACCAATGAAAACAAAATACCCTCCCTTGGTGCCTCCCAATCGGGGCCAGTAAATGTACAGAATATTTCAGTTACAAAAGGAACACTCAAAAACACCTAGTTACCCTTACTTTCACTTTTGTCAATTAACATTTACATTCAGGCAGTCAATACAGTCATCAATACAGTGACAGTAGGAGTAGGTTCTGTTATCCAGTGTGTGTAGGCACAGTTGTGATGCAGTTCAGTAGGCGCTGTGTATGCATGTGCAGAGAAAGCACATAAAAGCAGTGAGTGAGTGTGTGTAAAAAAGTTTAGTTAAATGCTGTGTGTGTAAGCATAAGAGAGAATACGCTAAACAGCAGTCCAGTGTCTCTCCAAGCACAAGTGGTGTGAGTGTGTGTGTGTACACAGCCTGAACTGGAACCCAGCTCCAGTTTAGACCGAGCAAGTATACATAAATTAGTCAATGTGAATGAAAGAGTGCAATGTATTGATATCACCCACTGCAGCTAAAATCACGTCAAGGATGTCAGGAGGGTGTCAGTGTAAACCTCAAACACTTGCTGCAAACTCAAAACCAATGCAGGCTTTCCTATTCATATCGGAACTGGAAACGTGAACTTGAAATAATGGCGCCTCTCGTAGCAGTCCAATGGGGTGACTACTCACTTATCCAAATGAAAATTACAACAAAATAAAATTTAATGCTCTTTCATACATCTTCATTCATGCAGCCTCTGTGCATTGGCATGCCACTTAACACAGGTAGTATTAAAGGTTAGAATGGTGAACTGAAGTCAGTGAAGAGCATTCAAAGATATGTGTTTTTATTGTCCAGGTGGTTAGGGTCAGATAGAGGATGGTGTTGTTTGCATCATCTGTTGAGCAGTTGGGGCAGTAAGCAAATTGCAGGGGGTCTAGTGAGGGGGGCAGCACGGTCTTAATGTGCCTCAAGACGAGCCTCCCGAAGCACTTCATGATGACAGTTGTAAGTGTAACGGGACGGTAATCATTGAGGCAGGACACTACAGTGTTGCTCAGAGACATGTTAAAGATGTCCATGAAAACACCTGCCACTTGATCTGCACATCCTCTAAGCACCCTTTGCTATTATATAGTATATATAATATAATAGATTGCTATTTAAATATGACAGGGTTGTTACGCGTAAGTCATAGCAAATACAGATGCAAATTGACTTAGCATTTCCATTTGAAATTTGGCAGTCACTGTGTGACGATTGAGAATAGATATAGAATAGAAAAGATTAAGAAGAGAATAGAAAGATTACAGCAATTTAAAATAGACACTGTAGGCGTTCTGTAGATATATGTCTCGTGTTTGTGTGACAAGTATTCGCGAAGTTACAGTCCGTTTTCAAACGCGCTTCATAAAATACTTCACCGAGAGACAGAGAAAGAGAGAGGGAGAGAGAGAGAGAGAGAGAAAGAGAGAGGGAGAGAGACAGAGAAAGAGAGAGGGAGAGAGAGAGAGAGAGAGAAAGAGAGCATCATCATTTTTTAAGTTGTGTAATAAGCACAACACTTAGTTTTTAGACACTTCACAGTTTCGAATATGTGTGTGACCAAAATCTACAGAGCGTGTCTTTCTGCTGATCACGCGGCGCGATCGCGAACATTTTACTACTTTATTTCACTTTATATTTTAGTTCAAGTCATGGTCGAGTCTTCCACCTCAAATCACTTGCTCTCAAATCAATGATTGGCTGGTTATTAAGAATGATTTTTCAATGATTATTGATTATTAAGAAAGTCGCAAGTCCTGGAAATTGTGACTCGAGTCAAGTCATGTGACTCCAGTCCCCCACCTCTGGTTTCCTGAAGATCCGTCCGACAGCCTCTCTTGTATCCTGGGGAAGAAAGCGGGACGTATCAACACTGAAATAAATATAACTATTCCTTCCAGTTCTGTTTCTTGGTACAAAACTGGTTCTCGGTCTGCGTTTACTGTCTTGTGATGTCTGGTTGCGCTTTGTGCATTTTATGTAAATAGTTTTTTTGTATATATCCTGTAAATTCTTGTTTTGCGTCATACATTCTAGCGCTGATCGTTATCTGTGCTAAGCGCTAAATCTAGGGATGTTGCTAACGTTTGTTAACATTGTAACGCTAGCCGTTCACACATCAGAACGAACATGTTCTCATTTTAACTATTAAACACAATCTAATGTAACGATGTGATACTTACAGCTTGTGATGACTGTTGAGTTTGATTTCGTGAGGAGGGGGTGAGTGAGACACTTATGAGGTAATAAGGTACAGCTTTCCAGACAAAGCCATTTTAAATGTATTTACTTTAGAGAGGTTCAAAATGTCTGGAACTTTTCCTATGTTCTTTAAGGCAGGTTTTAGTTTTCCGACAAGACTAGAAAAGAGAAATGGATTTTGACCCTAGGTCCAATTTAGTTCGCACACTTACATCTACGTAGAATAAATGTTTTGTGCCAACAAAGTTTTGTCATCGTCTTCAAATTAGACGGTCACTTTGATTAGATTTGACGTGACGCTTCAGAGCCTGTGTCGAGCAAAAAGGGGCGTGTCAGATGAAGCCCCAGTCAAGGCTTGTATGTTTAGTGTAAGAGTCACGTGACTGATGACAAACGAGGCCTCGGATTCTGTGGGTCTCATGATCGTATCGCTTTCGCATAAAGAGGGTTTGAACCTCTCTGCACTTTGCGTATTTTT
>JBAJNP010005463.1:0-29002 GCA_036877545.1 Yasuhikotakia modesta
TCTCTCTCTCTCTCTCTCTCTCTCTCTCTCTTTCTCTCTCTTTTCTCTCTGCTTTTGGAGTTAAACACAAGATCTGTTACTGAGGGAACATTTAACCAATCAAATAAGGTGTCGCTAATAGGATATTTTAGTGAAAGTTGTCAAACTGGCTGTCAGGTAAATGATGAGTTTGTCAAGCCGACCTACTGTGTACCAGACGGTACACCAGTGACTACAACGTGACTTCAGCCCGGCACGCCAGAAAGACAACATTCCGACATGCTTCCAACCTCACATATTCCAGTCACCCTCTCCTTAAACTCTGGAATGTCTTTCTGTTCCAGCCACATCTAGAAAAAACCACAAACCTGTAGGGCCTGCAACACAGAAGTCATGGGTTTGAATCCCAGGGATTTCATATTGAAAGACCTACAGCTTTAAGTCCTGAGCAAATACATAAATGTGAACTATGTTTTGGTTTGTTGATTTTTATTAATGGACATGAAGTCATACAGTTTGCCACCATCTCACGCTCTGATTTATTTGGACGCTTTATCCGTCTGTTCCCATTGACTCTTATTAACAACCTGTTTTAACAGCTCATGCTCCGTCTGTCGCTGCGGTAAACACTGAAAACTCGCCACTTCTGTCTCTGCGAATGACTCTTCTGCCTTCATGATCGCCGGCATTCGTTTTTGTGAAACGGAGCCGGCGTGGCGCAGTGGTAAACGTCCCGGATGGTGATCGAAAGGTTGCCGGTTTGAATTCTGAACAGAGCAGCACTCAGAAGTCACTGTGAAACTAAGCATTTCTTTTAGTTAATTTAGTTCACAACATATAGGACGTTTGTTTTATGGGTTAATGCTAACTAGCTGTTTTACTAGCTGTAAAATGCTTCTGTAAAATTTGTTTTTTAGCTTTGGTACTGTTAGCAGCAAAGTGGATGAGGGCAGCTGGGCTCATTTGATTAAACCTGCCCAGGACTGGAGAACAGTTACATAACCCAGTCGGGCCGCGTAAGCAAGCTGTCGGTGACGGATAGACATCTGGGTAAACAGACACTACCATCTGCTGTCTGTCTGCACCAATCTGCATGTGTGGATAGTCCCAAAGTTCTGTACGGTACCTGTTAGCCACCTTTGCTTGTCAAAATAAATAGACTACCAAAACATTTATCAAGCGATGCATAAATATTCCCACCCATTCAAGTTGCTGATTGGTCCATTAGTGTGATGTAACCTTTTTTGGCCAGCTTGTGATAATCCCTGGTTTATCTGACCTTAAACCATCAGTGAAAGTTAATGGGGACTGGAGCTGTCAGTCACTAGTGTCCTGTGTAACTAGCTAAAGAATACATTTCTAGGTGCGCTGTTGCTTTAATTGTCAGTCGTGAGGAAGCGTGACGTATGAATGATTGTAGCAGTAACTGGAGACTGTTAGACTCTCTCTCCTTCCTTTCTGCCTGTTTGACTCATCCTCTGTTTTCTTCTTTACACAAGTACCCAAAAAGCCATTAGACTAATTGTTATGTATAGTCAGAAATGTGGGTGTGCGTTTGATGGGGAGTAAATCACATAACAATCTTAATATTGCATAACTGCATTGTTTTTTTTTCAGTTTCAACGTTTAACAAATGTTTTTCAAAGCGGTCTGTACACATTAAGCCCAACAGCTTTACTTATTCTAAAGTTTGGGTCACACCAAACGCACTCAAATTTAAGCGATGCAACGCCATCCTTGTACAGTCGTTTGTTATGTGTTGAGTGGATTTTGCAGGTCCTGAGGCAGTGTTATAAATATATCTGTGCAGAAGCTGTTTTTGGATCTCTTATACAATAATGTTACTAGTTTAAAATGCTTCACCAAAGTGTTTGGTTTTGTGATGGTCATTATTAACTGTGTGTTTGTTTCGCAGGCGCTTCAGCACGGATTCTTGAACTTCGACACGTTTGACGTGAACGAGTATGAACATTATGAGGTAACGAAGCTTGTCATTACAGAACACAACTTGTTAGCCGAAACTGTGGACACAATTGCAGTAATTGCTTCTCAAACCTGTTACATAATTGTTTATTCCACCTGGGCCTAAAAACCTTTCAACCCAATGGCAGCAGCATCTGACTGGCCATTTTAAGTTTGTTGAATGGTTAACAAGCATTCCACTGATTGGGCCGATGTAGTTATGTAATTTATTGCAGTTTGTATGAATCGCTCACCTTTCACAACCTTGTGAACAATTTTTCCATGTTCCTAGCGTGTGGAAAACGGAGATCTGAACTGGATAATTCCCGGGAAACTTCTGGCGTTCAGTGGGCCTCATCCAAAGAGTAAAATAGAGAACGGTGAGCTAAACGCTGGGACAGCTTCCAGTGTTGTGTGGTCAGTTGATCAGGAATAACATTGTGATGTTATTCCCTTGTCTGACTGTAGAGGGGGCTGTTGTTTCAGTAAAGAGATGGCAAGAGTTAAGGGCACTTACTAGAATAACCTCCCTGCTGTTGTTGCATTTATTTGAGTACAGTTTTAAACACTTTTCCAAATATTAGTTATGGTTTTTAGTACCAGGTAAATTGGTATAAAAAAAATTTCCGTAGGCCTGATTTGAGTCCAAATTATAAACCATCCTATAATATTAGGTGAGGTATTAGGTGAGCTTTTTAACTTAAGCCAGTAAGAAACTGCTTAGCAACACCCTAACAACCACTTAGGATCTTTTGGCAACAGCTTAGCATCCACCCTCAACACTTTTCTGCAGCCTTTTCTGAAAATTATTTTAATTAGTTTAATCTGTGGTTTTGTGTCAGGTTATCCCCTCCACGCACCCGAGGCGTATTTTCCGTATTTCCGCAAACACAACGTCACCACTGTTGTGCGGCTCAACAAGAAAATCTATGACGCCAAGCGCTTCACGGACGCCGGTTTTGATCACTACGACCTGTTCTTTGTGGACGGCAGCACACCCAGTGACATCATCACGCGACGCTTTCTGCACGTGTGCGAGAGCACCGACGGGGCGGTTGCCGTGCACTGCAAAGGTGAGGTGGCAAAATGAGGTACTTCAATCAAAGACATGGAGATTTTGCCTCACAATGGTGGCTGTGCCTCATTGACATACTTTGATTTTACCAAACGAGAATAATTGCTTTGAAAATGGTAATGATCTTTGTTTTAATGTGTTGCATTAAAGTTAAGGTTTAATTTTTTGGTAGGACCTCTTTCCTATTTATAGTCTGATGAGCTTTATTGAAAAACAAATGGGTGCAGTTTAAATAATAATCTTATTAAATGCAAACGAGCCAATATCAATATTGTGGTTTTAATGTGGTGTAACTTGTCAGACATATTTACATTTCATAAGTACAAGAGCCTTTACCTCTATGTGGTCATTAAACTTTTTTTTAACCAATCACAGCGGGTTTAGGTCGGACGGGAACTCTGATTGGCTGTTACCTCTTGAAGCATTACCGTTTCACGGCCGCCGAAGTCATTGGCTGGATACGCATCTGCAGACCCGGTTCAATCATCGGACCCCAGCAGCATTACTTAGAGGAGTGAGTCATGTCTCTACCCACAATGCACCAGGACGCCTAATAGCACTTCCCTCTCCAAAAACAGCTTCCTGATGTCTGTCAGACTTAATATCTCCAGTTTTTATTGTTGGTTATGTTTACACAACGCAGATAAGAGCATTTGAGGTTTGGCCGAGGGCCACATGTTTTTTAAAAGCGCAAAGAGCCGTTGCCTGCACGAGCGTTTTATTTTGGAGAGCGCACTCCTTTGCGAAGGAGATCAAAAAGGTTAACAGATGTACTAGATCAAACTCGCACGATTCAGCGTGTCGCTGACTCATCAAACCCCGGCCTGGGAAAACTGAGAGCGCGTGTAAGCTATTACACAAACGAGAACTTTGCGAACTCGTTGAGAACTTTGTGACCAGGCCGAAGTTCAGTTCTGTCACGGCTGAGTTTAAACAGCTGTGGTAAAGTGAAGGTCAGATTAGCATAACCGCATCTTAGCATAGCGTAGAGAATGCCAACCGCTGGATAAACTAGTGTTATCTGTTAGCATAGTTTCCTCCTTAGGGCATTACGAGACGTGTGAGATTCCAACACAAAGAATTTCTTATCAGGCATTGGCACTAATGTAACACATTAAATTGCTTGTTTAAAATAAGACATCTGGAGACTTTTCTTCCGCTTTTTGTCATTCTCATTCGCCTTCTACCTGTGCAGGAAACAGACAAGCCTCTGGGCCCAGGGAGATATTCAGCGTTCCAAACAGAGGCAGTATGAGGAACGCTCTGTTCCCCATCTCATCTCCAGCATGGACAACCTCTCCATCAACACCTCCATCTTTAAATCCCACAGCGTGGACCGCATGGAAGAGGTGAGATGGTTGGTGACATGGTTGGTGAGATGGTTGGTGTAATGAAGATCTTTATCATCATAAAGATGTTTTTGATGACTCCACAGACTGATTACGCTGAGAACGATCTCGCCATGACGCAAGGAGACAAACTGCGTGCCTTAAAAATCCGACGACAGCCCAGATCCGCCACTACCGGAGCCATAAGGTATGACGTTCCTCACGCGTGCTTGAGTTTACCTGAACCTGACAGCGTCTCCTCAAGTTACAGCCGCATTTGTTGATGCATTCTTGCTACGCGTTCTCACGTTACCATGGCAAAATTGCGCAGCATTTAGAATACCTAAATGTAAAATCTGCGTTTTTGGGCCTAAATCTAATAAACAGACTTCAAAGCGGGTTTAAGACATCTTAACACACCGGGTCTCTGTATAGACGCTATAATGAGCCACATTAAGTAGATGATACTCACTTCTTCTGTTCATGAGTCTTTTATCAACCATCTTTCAACTTCCATTAGCTTTTAGCTCAGCGACGCCGGCCGCGGCTACAGCTTCTGGTCTTCAGATACCAAACGCAGAGCTAAAATAATTGCAAAAGAACACAGCGATACGCCAGCGCAGAACTGGTTGGCATAGTAACATGGTGTGTCTTGACGGTTTTTCTGTACGCAAGGATGGGTCTTTAAAACATTCCTAAGAAAAAGCGTTTGCTGCGTATACCAGTGTGGCGCTTTATATATGTATACATTCATTTTGTGTGTGTGTGTATTTATATATATATATACACACACATATTATACAGTACATCTATTTACATACTGTGTGTGTCTATATTTGTGTGTGTGTTTTTGTGTATCTACACACACACATACTATACAGTCTATATCTATATACATGTGTATACAAATAATCCATAAGTTAAGAACAAGTCTCAGGGTTTTTCTCTGTTTCACTGTCATTGGTTTGTGTGAGACAGATGTGATTATGTAACTGTGGTTTGTGTTCCTCATAACATGTTCATGTTATTTTAACAGACTTGAAGACATGAAGATTCACTCTAGATCTCCGTCATTGCCTCTCAGGTACCACAATTAACATGTTTTCTTTCTCAGTTTAAAGGACCAATCAGAGGTCACCATAATCGAGGTCATTTGCATATAGAAGTACATAAATGTCAAGCTATTTTTTGCGCAAGACCTCTGTAACTGTTTAGAAACATTTAAAGCTATAAATAAAATACTTTAAAAGTGCGTAAGGAATGTGTTTTCTCTAAGCTGTTGGCCCTGTGCCTGACACAGTTTTCTTTAAATCACTCCAAATTTCCAAAAAAGCACCAGAAACGAATACAAACTACTTGCAATTACTGTTTTCTGTACTTCACCCTCTCAAAGCTAAATTATGGCCTGTTGTAGCTTCATTTCCACCACACACAAACACACACAGCACTAATAAAACAAGATCTTCAAGTACCGCTCAGGAGAACAGTACACAACATCCTCATGTGCGTGATGATGTCGTCAGTAATTTGAACGGGCCTCGTTTTAGCACGTTTGAGCCCTGATGTAAATTAAACAGCCTCTCGTGAACAAATACGCACTCCTTAATTAATTTCCCATAAAACAGGAGGGTTTGAAGAGGCCTTTCAGACAAATCTGCCCCTCCTACTCTTCCTGTCTCTGTTCCTTTTCAAACATTAAAGGATAAGAGAGATGAATTATCTTGGCAAGTTTTTATGTTTTTATTTAAAGTGCCAGATCACTAAAATCTAAATTGTGTCATTTAGTTTTTTTCACATTGTTATGATCCTATATGATGAAGATATTTTCACAAATGTGAGGGAAGTTTTTGAAGTTTTAAATGGTACTTTATCGTGCCATTATTGTAAATGGGGACTGAAGCTTTCAGGTCTTGTAGAGGATTCTGTCACCATTAAAGTATCATAAACGTTGCCCATCAGGTCTGTGGCTTGTTTCCAAAGTCGTCTTAAGTCCTAAGATGACTTCGTGTGAGGAACAGACTGAAGCTTAAGTCATTCTTTAACACAATTGTATGGACTGATTATCTAGTGTCTTTTTGAAACTTGAAAGCTCCAGGCCCCATTCTGCAATGGATTGAGAAACTTGCTTCAGAAATAGACACTTTATTTTGGGCCGTTCCGTCTCTTTAAAAGAACGCGCCCATGGAGTGAAGACGGGGGCCGAGAGGTGAGTCAAAGGGGAGTTTTTGAGCATGTGATGATGGAGAGACCTTGTGAGTTTTGCAGGGGGGGGAAGTTGATAAGAGCACTTCAGAAGAACATTATTAAACTGGAGGAAGGATATCTGTCATTTAGGTTAATTCTTTTCTGCCTTTATCCCCTTTGTGAACAGTGGAGTAGAAATAAAATTGGGTCACGGATAGGATTTCAGCTGCCCACCTCAACATTACGGGGAACGTGTGCTGTAGCTCCTGCGCCTCTCCCCATCGTCTGTTACCTACCCTGCTTCCTTTAACTGCCCTTTAAACAAAGGCTTTCTTAAATCCCCTGTTGTGCTTTCTTATCACAGTTTGTTGTGTCCACACCTTTGATTCAGAGGAAGTCACGCAGTCTGCCCTAATATGTTCCTTTTTCTGAATATTAGAAATTCCCTGCAAATGTTATGGGGCATTATCAGATCGGACAGAAAATAAAAATAGTTTAAGAAAAGTTTCCATGAAGCCTTGAGTGACTCACGGTGACAGCCCAGACTTAAGTGATTGCTTTAATTTACAGCTTCGTTTAAAATGTGCAAACGTTCCCAGAGTTTTTTTTGCTCCGTTTCACAAACAGAGTTGTGGAAAACCGGGACTTCAGAGTTCTGTTGTTTCTTTTTTTGTACTAGATTATGATGCAGAAATAATACGTCATCTCACTGATATGTTTGTTGTTTGTGAAACAGAGTTGAGTCTTAAAACAGAGTTGAAATCGTTCTGTTATTGCTACAGTAATGTTGCTGCATGACGACGTATGCGAAGAAATAAACGAGAAGAAATGTTTGTTTGTGTTTTAACAGCCGGATGAAGATGACAGGTGTTGGCCAGGGCTCCGTTTCGCCCCTGAAGACCTCCAAAATCCCATCATCCTCTGCTTCGGCCTCTGCCAAGCGCATCACCCGCGCCTCCTCCTCCTCCTCCTCCACCAACCTGAAGAGGTGAGCCTTACCTCTCGGACCACCAGACTCCTCCCCACCTCCTCACACTTCACTCTTCTCACCTCCACCCACTTTCTCTTTTCTGACCGTTTCCGCCTAACTTACTCCTCCTCTCCTCTCGTTTTTCTGTCTTTCTCCTCACAGCTCCCTGGTGTCTTTTTTCCCTCTTTGTGACTACCCTATGATCTGACACGGACGGCAGTAAACGCAGGGAATCAAGACGGTCGGTGCTCTCGGTGCGCTAGTTTCGAGTGACTAGCGTCCTGTCGTTTATGTAATCAAGAGCCATGTCACCTACTTGTAACTCTCTTCAAACTAGCGCCTGCTTGTACGCGGCCATATTTTTAGATGTGTTGGGATGTAGCGCCATTCAGGCGTGTGAAGAGCGGTTTTAGGTGCACTTGATGTGGGGCTGGGTGATAAAACGTTAGCTCATGCATTTGCTAACGTTAGCGAACATGACCTTATCGAAAAGTGTCACCATCAAGGTCAAATATTTTATCTGTATGTTAAATCTAAAGATAATTTTCAGCCTTTTGATGTTATATAACTATGTTTATATAACCCATATTTGGTATGACGATGTCCAAATATATGTTTAACAAATATATGTGATATGTTTATATAACCCAGCATTAGTTGTTTTAAACGGTTGTTTGTGCAATTTGTGTCATTTGTTATTTAGCGAACATTTTTGGTGCAAAAAAAGTTCAGAATTGGTTGGTTGAAATTGACAAATTAATCAAACTTTTCCTTTTTAGAATCTGGGAAATGAGATTGTAAATGTTATCCTTAATTTTTCTGTCATCACCAGCAATTACTATTGTATGTGTATTATGTGTATATAGTGTATAATTCTATACATTTATAGAATTAATATTCTATATGTGCCCCAGGGCAAGCTTACTTTATTAATGCTATGGGTGGTTATTAATACACTGGGTGATCTCTAAGTCACCCAGTTTAAATGCTGCAGTGTGTATGTGTGTGCGCGCTCCTCCCCACCCTTTACCCTCCCGTCTGTTTCCCCCCCTCCTCCAGCACCCGCTTAACCAGCTCTCTGGGTAACCTGTACGAACCCGACGCCGAGGCCAATGGCGCTGTGAAACCGCCCTCCCCCTCCACCTACACCGCCCGTACTACGCCCTACAGCGGCCCCCACACCCACAATTACCACTATGAAGTCAACAACAACCAGTGTAACCCCTCCAGTGGGCAGAAAGGTCTGACCTACAACCTGAACCACACCAGCCCGGTGGCACCTCCCACTGCTGGCCGGCTGGGGGGCGAGGAACAGGGGCCCCACCGGAACCCTCCGGCGGGGCTCAGCGGGCTCTCGGCGCGCTACCTCAGCCGGTCCATTCCTGTAAGTGATCCTCCAAACCTTCCCGAGACGCAGCAGCATTTAAATCCCTCCAAAACCTACCATGGTAACCATAGTTACTGGCAAAATCCATAGTTGCTACAAGAGTTTCTGGAATTATATGTAGGAGTTTTGGGAGTTTCTTTTGCATTCTGATCAAAATTGCAACTTCATTTTGTGACATGGTAGCATGGCGTTGCAATGAATGTTACCTGGTGGTCTTTCCTTGTTTTGCAGGAGCGCAAGGAGCCGAATTAATCTAACGATTAAGTGTTTTGCTGTCACCAACAACATACATGGTTTTGCCATAATAACCGTTGCCATAGAAACGAATCATTCCTGAGTGCAATCTCAGTCAGTCGAACCTCGGAGTTGTCATCTTGTAATTACGATAATTCTGTGATGTGATTATCACAGAAAATTCACAATCGACAAATTCTGGAAGCTTCCAACACGGTTTAGAGAAGATCCTGTGTTATTAGTTTAAAAGTCATAACAAAAAGCAACTACTTTATTTTTATTGTATTATATAGGTTATGGTTACCATGGTACGGTTTTGTGTGGAAATCTCCTCAAATCGTTCCCACATGAATCTTTCCTTTTGCATTCTTCTGATTTTACCATTAGTAACATGTCACTTTCTCTAACAGCTTATAAACGCTCGCGTGCACGTGGGCATCGTTTTCCTGTTAGCTTGTGTCTCGCTCTCTCTGGTGCATTCCCATAAAGCTCTTATTTAGTGCTTTAAATATAAACCTAATTGCCTCTGTCAAGTAGCTTTAATCGAGTGGTCGGGACGAGACTAATTTTTCAATTCGGAGCTAATCCACCACCTTTTAACTCGCGTCCCACGCTAGCGCTGGGAGGAAAACAAAACGGATGCTAAATGAAGGAAAATGTTAACAAAAGGCAGAGCAGCGATTCATTAGGAACGGAAAGAAAAACATTAGCTTAGCTAATACCTTTGTTTGCTTTTATACGTTTAAAAGCTAACAAAATGCTTCTGGTTTGACAGTAATAAGTCGACTAATGTACTAATGAAGTATTTATGCTGCTGTCTGAAGTAATGGGGAGTGGTGAAGGCTGTAGAAACTGTTAAACACTTGTTTAAGGGTGCCAAACATACATTGTCCCCCATCTCATTTCGTCAGGTACAATTACTATAAACCGTATTCGTTTCATAGCCAAAGATTTTCATTTTACCAAACGTCAAAATTAGTAAACAAAACGACTAAATAATGTCATCTCACTACAGTTTCTATGATCAGTTAAAATCAAACACATTTTTCTTGCATTATTTTGTAGTTGCTCTCTGTTACTGTTGCTGCTGCTGTTGTTGCTCTGTTGTCACTATTAACAGAAAACTGGAGGTGATAAACAGTCCAGGAGGTCGACCTCAGTTTCCGTTTATAAGAAACACTGCTTCAGTAGGAATGCATTGTGAAATGACCATGAGTTTGCTTTTTAGCCGACTGTTGTTTTTGGAAACGTTCCTGAAGTCTAATAATGAGGCGTGGAAGTTAACTCCTTCATATCCTGTGTGGTAGCGTTTGTCCATTGTAAACTGGTGTTTTTTGCATCTGTCAGTGTGCCTGTAAATCATGTGATTTTTGGTTTGGTAAACACAATGTCCTCCCGTCCGTCTGGTTTATTTGATGTGCGACGGCTTGTCGTTTCTCTCCAGTTCTGTTTTTGTTCAGAACGCCTACACATCAGACAGAACCGACTCCAGGATGAATGTTATGATCCGTCCTCCTCTGTGTAAAATATCGTTTAGATGTTCGTCCTTAATGGGGAATTTATCCATCCTCGTTTTTTTTGGGGTCGTTGTTCTTCCGTCGTGAGGCTATTGGTTGCCCTGGTAACCTGTATTGCCAAAATGTCATTCCATTTTTCTATCTTGACTTTAAATTTGTTTTGTTTTTTTTGCTGCTAAAAATGAATCTGGAGGGGGAGAAAATCCTGTATTTAGGGGATGAAGCCACAGAGGTGTCAGTGAGACTGAAGATCACCCCAAAAACATTTCTCTAACGTTTCCATCAAGTAACAAACATGTTACTTTGAATGTTCTATAAATGTTTATTTAGTTTTGTATGCGTATTAAATACTATTGCTTGGTTACGAAAATATTAAGTTTTTAAATCTGTCATGTTTTTGAAATGTTCCACTAAAAACAACGTCTTTGACATGCTATATATTATGTAAAAAAGCTCTGCAAAAAGGTTTTTTGGTAACTTTAGGAGAACGTTAGCCAGCGTTACCCCAGTACATGGAGAATTTGCTGCTTATCATTATTCACTTCGGCCTTGAAGGGTGACTCAGTCTGTCTTGTGTCTCAGATAGCGCAGGAATGTGTAACGCATCTCTATACAATGTGTTTGTTCTGCAAGTTGTTTTTGGCTAGCGATGGAGAGCAGACAGTGGAAGAATGAGACGAGGAAACGTTTCCAGATGGATTTGAACCCTCGCACCCGCGTGAGAAGCGCAGATCGGCGTGTCAGAGTTGGCGTGCTAAGCCATTAGAAACTTTGCAGTGTTTTTCACAGGAGTATCGGTGACTTGTGCTGCTGTAGCCACCCACACACTGTCTCCTTTATCTTTAAATATGCATTAACTGTCACTTTTTCTGTTTCATAATTTTATTGTTTTTTCCCTTTGGAACAATTATAAAGAATTAGCACTCAGCTATGCATGTTGCACACCTGTGTCTTCTAACCTAAATGGCTTTTCGCAAAATCTCAACCCCCCCCTGACACCCACACGCAGCTTTGATGCAAATTAATTTTCTTTCCGCTTTGACTTTTTTTTTTATTCTGTCATTTCACCTTCATTGACGTCAGAGGGCCGCGATGGCGCCGTATCGGGGCGGCTTTTTAGACTTTATTTAAATGCCCTCTGCCGGGTAATTTTCCATAATTATGTTGAAAATCATAATCGTTTTCTGTGCTTCTGTTGTTTTTTTGCAGTCCTTTCAGACTGAGTATGTTCAACACTAAAGTGGCGACTCTCCGTTAACCCAGCCCGGTTCTGACCCGAGACGCCTTCGCCCTGATCGTCGCCCCTCAAGCTTCACGAAAGGATAAGCGCTTGGAGAGGAGGTGTGTTTGAGACTGTTTCCCAGGCAGCTTTTGTTACCGTGGTTTCACTGCGGTACATCTGCCTCAACTGACATGATATCTTAAGCGAACTAGCCATGGCTATCCCCTAAGCACGTCTTTCTCATGCGTTCTTGTTTGTTTTTGCTTTTGTAAGATACTCCCCGTGTATGAAACACGGTTGTACTGAAAAACTATTTTTAGATCAAGAATTTTGTACTATTTTTGTCTTACTCTTTTTATCCTGGACTCGTGATCTCGCGCTTGACGAACGACAGACACGTTTCGTTGACATGTTTGTGTATTTTTGCATTAGGGATTTTGGTCTGACTCAAATATCACACTTTTGTCTCTTGAGTGTACTTACCGAATAACATATCAAGTGTGGGTTCTGCTTTTGAAAGCTGGGCCCACGGCCTTGAGGCATCTTCAAAGGGTTTTTTTGGGGGTGCATTTAGGCAACAGAAAGCGCTACAAAGTGCACGTTTTTGTTTTTAATCAAGCTGTGAGGGTCAAAGATGGGCTCGTATCCTCGCAACGATGGGCCGCTAATGAGACCACCGCTTGTGAGCTAAAAAACTGTTTTCCTCGCGTATGAAGGGCTTTGTTTGTTCATTAGAACTAACGGTGGTCTGTGTCTTCTCTCAGCCCTTTGTGATTTCATAATGTTTGATTATTAAAACCAACACGGCTCGGCTTTCGAGAGCTTGAAGGGCTGTTGAGAAACGTCAGTGCTTTATTTTGCCAGTTTCACCAGCATCTGAGTACTGTACGAGCCTGTAGCTTTCGGCTGTTGGTCTCGCTCGGACTCCATTAAACACACTTTCTGAAACGATACACTCTTTAACAGTTTGTTGAAACAGTGCAGCACACATTAAAGCTAACTAACCGTAATGTATCTAGCAAATGTATTAATCAATCTTTGATAAGGTTTTTTTAACAAGTGTTTCTACCCGGATTGAGTTTTGAACGTAAAACCTTCAGTTTCGATGATGTTTACGAAGGTTTCGTGTCATACGGTGTTTGTGTAAGTTTACCGACACGATCTTTCTGATATTGGCTAAATATTTTAATACGGGCAGGTTAATGATGTAAATGTCATAAGGGTGAACTAACCTGTAAGTTAAACCTGTATATTTATATGCAAATATCATTTGATGAATGAAATTTTCGGTTCCTGTTAATAACTAATGACTGTATTTATCCACACGCAGTAGCATTATGTATTTCCATACGATGTTAAAATCTGTGTACAGTATATACATTATAGGAGAATCTTATTGGATGGAAGTATTCTACCTCTTTGATATATATATTCACACAATTGTACCTGCTGTAAACTCTTTTCTTGCTTATATAAGTATATAAATATATATATTTTTGAAACGTGTGTAAACAAATCTAACAATGTTACTTCCGCGAACTGTAGGAAATGAGCAATGAAACACAAAGTTGTACGCGATTGTTTTACAGTGTAAACATGCTTTCACATACCAGAACAAAATAAACCTGTTTTTGACTGTAAATCATAGCAGTTTGCCCTTCATTAAAACCATCCGCACCGGATGCCCATTAGTTTAGTGTTTATATCTGATGCATCACAGGAAAGTGTCGACGTGACAAGATAACGTTACAGGTAGCTGTGAAATTTTGCTGCAAGTTTACCGTGTAAAGGCATTAAATTTGGGTCCAAGTCCATATAATATATCTGCAGTATTTGACGTTTAAAACCAGACGCCATATATCCTCCTATATGATCATAAATATTTCAGATGTTGTTTGATGACTTGACCTTTATTATCTGCGCATTTATAAACAATTCAGATTGTGTCCCTGGTTTTATTACTGGCTGTTTAAATGGGATATTAATGGGATTAATAATGGGATTATTAGAGTCGGTTCATTGTGAATAAGGAGGTGTCTGCGCACACTGTAAATAATGAAAAACAGACACGTGAAAACGCAGCGTGGGCTTTAGTTAAACACACACACACACACACACACACACACGTATATAAAGCCCGTTTCTTCATCACGGCGTCGCCAAAGGGGGGCTGCGCTTCTGCGCGTTTTAGCCACATAATGTGAGACCATCATCTCCGATGAGATGAGATGAGATAAAATGAGATGATGAGATGAGATGAGATGAAATCTTTACGGTCAATTTCCGTCCATCATGCCAAACGCCACGGACGCGCCGCTGTCTGAATGCGCGCTGGGACGCGGATCGCGCATATCGCTCGCCACCATCTACGCCATCCTGTGCGTTTTGGGCACCGTCCTTAACCTGTCGGTCATCTACCTGGTCGTAACGTTCAAGAAACTGCGCACGGCCAGCAACGCGTTCATCGTGAACGGCTGCGTGGCTGACCTGCTGGTGTGCGCGTTCTGGATGCCCCACGAAGCGGTGAGCGCGTCCACGGGGACGTTCCCGGTGCTCGGGTACCACGCGTTCAAAGAAGCGCTGCTGTTCCTGGGAATCACGGTGTCGTTGCTCTCGCATTCACTGATCGCGGTGAACAGATACGTCCTGATCACCAAAACGCCCGCGGTGTATCAGTCTCTGTATCAGAAGAGAAACACGGAGTGGATGCTCGCCGGCTCGTGGCTCGTCTCGCTCGGCTCTCTGTTTCCCTGGCTCGCGTCTTTCCGGTACCCGCCGGAGAGATGCAGGGATGCTGAGGGCGCAGCATCAGCACCGGCGTCCTTCGACAAGTGGACGTCGGTGTCGGTTCTGTCCAGTCCGTTCGCCGCCGGCACTCTGGCGTTCACCATCATCGGACAGACGGTTGTGGTCGTGTACTGCTACTTCAGAATCTTCCGCCGGGTCCAGATTAGCGTGAAGCGGGTCAGCATCTTAAACATCCAGATCGTAAACCATCTGCCCTATTCGTTTCCCCGAAAAGACAAGCGGCTCGGTTTCTACGTCCTCGCGGTGTGTTTCATATTCGTCCTCACCACGGAACCCATCTTTTGGGTTCTGGTCTCCGGACTGTTCGTACCCGTGTCCGTGGTACTCTGGACGTCGGTTTGGATCGTCTTCTGCACGATATTCGTGTCCAATCCGTTCCTGTACACGTGGAAAAACGAGGAGTTTAGGAAGTCGTTTCGGTCGGTGATGAGAGGGGATTTCTTACGGGGGTCCACGGTGGGCGTGGAGCCCTTCACGATCTCCCACATTTTCCCAAGACAAAACAGCCGCAGGGCGTTTCTGGGTGACATGAACTGAAACGGGTCCAGCGACTTGTTGCGTCCGCGGAGCTTCTCCAGACGTCGGTGAAGACGCGCTGTGTGCATCTTACGGTGTTTCTGTAACGCAGAGTTTCTTGTTTTGTATGAAACGTTTGACGTGTGAAGTGATTTTTTGCGCTGTCGCATTTATAAAGATAAAGTGTGTTCGTGCTCAAATAAATGGGAAGAAAATGTCACAAACACGTTTGCTGTTCCTCATCTTTCTCAATGTTTACAACATTTATTAATAATAATAATATATTTATGCAACTTTAATCGTAGTGCATTAATGCTTGTCTGTTGTGCTGAAATGGGTCGTATTTTATTATAAGGTTAACATGCATCAGCTCTGCGTTTAAACCTGATTTATCTCCGACATGCCAAGTAACATCCTGCCTTAAATCAGTTGCATAATCGCTTTCCTCTATTATAAAAACCCGAGTAAACATGACCTGAGCTACGAAACTGTCTCCTGCCTTCCGTTTGACACAGGGAACGCTCAGCAGAAACGTTCTCCAGCGTTATATAACCAAGCGCAACGTTTTGAAAACGTTATATAACCAGGTGTCGCAAACGTTATTCTTAAGTTCCTGTGCAACGTTTTGAAAACGTTATAGAATGAATTCATGTTTGGATAACGTGCAACAAGCAGTAACGTTAATGCAACGTTTAAAACGAAACTTTCCTAAAACTTTAGGAATAACGTTGTTGTTGCTTAATGGAAACGTTAAGAAAACATTCTTACAACCGACAATTGTTAGCTGGGATAGTAATATGAACGCTATATGAATATACTACATGAAATGAACAGGTTTTACATTTTATATCATCATGTGCTACATTAAAACTCATATAAAATGAATATAGTTCCTCATATAAAGACACGAATCACTTTAACACACGTTTGTTGTGGTTGCAAACCGAACTGAGCTTCTTTTAAACCTACAATTTCTGTGAAAACCGAAACAAACTCTGATACAATGGTTCATTCCCTGCGCTTTTCCTGCATCATGGAAAATGATCGTATCAGCGGACGGCAGGGGGAGACGCAACTTTCACTATCGTTGCCCCTCACGTCATCACACGGGGGTATTTGGGCCTGGGAATTCCAGTGGGGCGTGTGGGGGGCGTAACACCCCCGAAATAAATACCCACTGGTGAAAGGACCGAGCTCAGTGTGAGATCCATCTGACGTGAATGCACTCCAGAAAACTTTTCCCAGCATGGATTTAACTTTGATTGTATTTGTGCTTCTAACAGCTGGTGAGTTTTTGGCTTAAAATCCAAACTTTGCAATAATTTTTATTTTATTTTACATGCTAAAAATTGAACGGCTCGCATTTAATAAACAACATTATGTACTGTTGTACAATATATTTGCATTATATCATATAGCAATAATCACATTTAACGCATATGCATGTGCATTTAATGCAATAACACAGTTGTAACTTACGCACGTTTGCGTATTTTATAAAAGATTTAATATAAAATAATATTCAGATACATTAATATACATTATATTATCACTTCACGTACAGACATGCAAGCAAATGTTTTAACTGCGCATTTTAACTAGTTATGTTAACATAATTCAAATGCATTTGACCATTTAAGAAGAAAAAAACGTTTTGCACACATGCATATCAGTTTAAAGGTTTGCAACTAAATGTAAATCTTGTGTTTGACAAGCCGCGGCGCACAAGGTGCAGCTGCCCCGTAGCGCCGTGTTTAAATTGGGCGAGAGGAAAACGGTAACGTGCACCGTGAGCTCCTGCCCGGAGGCAGCCAAGTTCACCTGGACCGCGCTGGGGGACCGACCGCTGTACGCCACCGCGAAGAGCCAGAGCGCGCAGTCCGTGATGCTCTTCGATAAGGTCTCCAAAAACCACGAAAACATCGTCGTGTGCAAAGCCACCTGCGGGAAAATGACGAAACAGGCCAAAGTTGCCATTAAAGTTTATTGTAAGTTTGATGTTTGTATGCAAGTCACTTTAACTCTGCAACTGTGTCGTAAGGTTTGTGTGTTTTAAACGATTTATGTGGATGTAATGGTGTCCCAACAAATCTAAACAGTAAAATACTCATAACGCACAAAACAACAGTGGTGTCTTTCAACTGGACTTTTTTTTCCATGTGACAACCGGCCCCAACCTGACATTTACCAAAACATCCTTTTCCCCCATCTCAGCTTTACCAGAAAACCCAGTTATATCCGGGAATGGTAGCGTGATACTGGCTAAGGAGAATCGTTTGACCTGCCAGGTGTCTGATGTATATCCATCAGAGCTCCTGAAGGTGGAATGGTTACGTGAAGATGAAGTTCTCCACACTGAAGATGGAAAACCTGAAGCGGTGAACTTCACCAGTTCCTACAGCTTCACACCCTCAAGTGCAGATGATGGAAAGGTGATAACCTGCAGGGCATCGCTGGGTCTGGATGGTGTACCACCTGATGAGAAGACCAAGGAAACATCTAAGACCATCAAAGTTCTTTGTAAGTTTCTCCAAAGTCCATTAAAGTTCAGAAGAATATTTTGTTTCTGTGTGTAGAGCCAGCAAACAGTTTTAGACTGTAAGAACTTTCCCTAATGTTTGCATTAGTAACAATGTTAATGAAATTTGAAGTTCTAGGAATGTTTAAAATGTAAAATGTTGTGCTAACATTAACATTTAATGTTAAAAATCTGCAAGAACGTTTTTGATAACTTTGACTAACGTTCTCTAGGTTCTCTCAATGTTCTGGGAATGTTCTCTGTTAGCTGAGTCTCTTCAAAATGATAGTTCCCATAATCACAGTGGATGTGGAGAAAGCATGTCTCTGTGGAGATGCCCTCACGATGTTCTCAGATTGTTCCTCATTGTTTGCTTTTACAGCTGCACCACATAATATCACAGTATCAGGATTAGCTGCCGTCTCGCTAGGATCCAGTTTAAACTTGACCTGTGAGGCGGAGGGCAGCCCAGATCCTGCAGTCAGATGGACGGTTCTGAAACCGGATGGCCTCTCTGTTGACGTGGGGAAAGATAAAGAGCTGTTCATACGCCACACGTCCCTGTCTGACGCGGGTGTTTACCAGTGTGAAGTTAGCAATCATTTAGGAAAACGCACAGAAACTATTTCTGTTGTCATTCAAGGTTAGTGGAAACCTACTTTACATCCTATTTAACTACTTAAGAGTTTCTAGTTTTTATGAAACAACTCAGAAATGGACCAATAATAAAAACTTAAAGTGAAAAAGTCACATGACAGGAAACGTTGCACAGATTTAATGTGATCTTAAAGATCTTCTACAGATGTAGAAAATGTGTCTTACTGTTTTTACTTTTTTTTTCCAGCACCCCCAATAAATACAAAAATTAATGCAAGTCCACAAGCAGTTCTGAAGGAAGGAGAGTCTGTAGACATCTACTGCACATCTGACGGAGTTCCAGTGGAGCGCGTGGAGCTGAGAAGAATCGTGGACAACAGAGAAGCAGAGCTGAAGAGCAGCGTTGGGGCTGAAACATCAGTTACCCTTGATTCTGTGAAGCTGGGCGACTCCGGTGTTTATGTGTGTGAGGCCTTCAATGAGTTTGGAAGTCAGAAGACCTCTTTCAATCTAACAGTTGAAGGTAACCTTCAACCTCTGACCTGGGAAGCAAAATATTGTCTGCTGTAACCTCAGCTACCAATTTATGGTTGCAAGAACATTTCGCTAATGTCTCCATTAGGACACAAAAATGTTGTTTTAAATGTTATAAGAACTTCTAGGAACTCAACACAGCTTAAGAGACACGTGTTTGAATATATGATTTAACATTATAAAAACGTGTTTTTATAATGAGAACATTAAGAGAATGTTAACCAACGTTCTAAAAATGTTCCCTATGGGTAAACGAAGAACTCTATAAACAATACATTTTTTTGGTTCACAGCTCATTTGTTTGAAGTGGAGCTCCAACCAGCCGGCGAGATGGTGGCGGAGAGAAACTCCACTCTGGTGGTCTCCTGTCAGGCTCCAGGTTGCCCTCAGCCCACCTTCTCCTGGAAGAATCTCTCAAATATGCCAGTCCGAGGAGTAACTGAGATCAACGGCATCCTGTCGCAGCTGTTCCTCCTCCAGGTCCAGTTAGAAGATGCAGGAACTTACGTGTGTGAGGTCACATGTGGCTCAAGTACAAAGTCCCAACAGATCAAAGTCAATGTGTTCTGTAAGTGTATTTGGACTAAAATGAAGTCTTGAGCTGGTGTAGATGAAGCTTTGAGATGGTTAGAGAAAGTAAACGCTGAGATGTAACAGTTATGAGGTTTTACAAGCTCTCCAGTAAAAAGTGAACTGGTCGTCAGCCACAAGTTCCAAAATACAGGCCATCATTTCTAAATGTCAATACATTTTTTTGTAAAAATAAATGTGCACAGCAGTGTTAAAGTAATTGTAGATCTAAAATAAGGACAAAGTTTAAACAAGTTGTGCAGTGATGTAACACAGCTGCAGTCTCAGCTCACTTGACTAAATGCAGGAGTTAAAGTGTCCTCTGGACACGTCTCCCAGGCTAAACTAATTTCTGAGGTTAGTCAAGTTAATGTTGACAGGAATTAATACTGGTCTGCTAGAAAACATTATGGCTTTAAAGGTCATTAAGACTTCCTCAAAAATGTTCTGCTGTCTCTCAGCAGACAGAAACTCTGAGGGAGTTTCACCACATATCTGCTGTAATCCTGGTCTTCAGCGTTGGTTTGTGTTTTAAAACGCTAAGATGCTTTATTATCTTCTCTTATCAGCGTTCCCCAAAAGTCCGGTTGTAGAAGCTTCCGGGTCTTCTCTGGAGGGCCAGATGCTGCACTTGACCTGCAGGGTTCTGGAAGTTTTCCCAGCTCAGCTCTTCAAAGTTGTGTGGACGGACGGGGAGCAAGAACTCCTCACGGATTCTGGGACGTTTTCGAGTCAGTCGCAGAATCTGACATCTGTGTTGCATCATCGCATGGACGCCCACGACCAGGACAAACGCATCACCTGTAGAGTCTTCCTGGAGATGCCTGGTGTACCAGAAGATCAAGCCGTGAAGAACGCTTCAGCAACATTGTCTCTTCACTGTAAGCCAATCTGATTGTTTCGATTGTCTAAAAACTGGATGTTTTGAATGTTCCTATCACTTTCATAATAAGATTTTAAATGTTTTTTTACTAATAGAAATGTTCTTATAACCTAAAGCCATTAGCTGGTATAATGTTCAAAAGTGTTCAGGTGGTCTTAATCATTTTCACGTGGTGTTTTTGTGTCAGACCCGCCCAGAGGAACCAGGATAACCGTGAGCCCACAGGTGGATCTGAAGGAGGGAGAGTCTGTGAGCATCTCATGTCTGTCTGACAGTGTCCCGGCCGGGCGTGTGGCGTTGAGTCGGGTGATAGGTGGGGTGGAAACACAGCTGAGGGTCAGTGATGGGGTCGAAACCTCGGTTATCCTTCCTTCTGTTAAACTGGACGACTCCGGCCTGTACGTGTGTAAAGCTGTTAACCAGTATGGCAACCAAACGGATCGTGTTGAAATAACTGTGAAAGGTAAGTTAGTAGTCCTGACTAGCACTCAGCAATATTAATTCTTCACATTTAAACTGGATTATTTAAAGTGTTTAGTTGTAGAGGTTAACAAATCAACAGTGACAATAAATTTAAATTAGATTAAAAGTTTCTCCATTTTGTTGTATTCAAACGCACATGCCTCCGTTGTGTTGTTGTTATAAATAAAACAACTTAATCTTTATCACGCCTGTCTGATCTCAGCACCACCCAGAAACACGACGGTGGAGGTCTTCCCGTCCTCTGAGGTTGAGGAGGGCCAAAATATCACCATCTGCTGTAACTCCGTCAGCTTTCCTCCACCCGCCGTCATCCTCAGGAAACTAGATGGCGATTCGTTCATCTTCTCTCCCGACGGGGTCTTTAACCTCATCAATCTCACCACCAACGACACGGGTCTTTACCAGATCAACGTCACCAACGACCTGGGCTACGAGATCGAGATCTTCACAATTAACGTGATGGGTGGGTGAACGCGGCGATTCGTGAGTAAAGCTGTCGCTCTTACGATGTGCCGTTGCTGATGTCTTTGTTTTCGTTACAGAAAACAGATCAAACGTTCCACCAAGCTGGCAGGATTTTGTGACCCCCGCCGTCTTCCTGGGAGCCGTAACAACGTTGCTTGGTATTGTGGCGTATTTCTGGAGAGAAATGAAGAGGACGGGTTCGTACGACCTCACCAAGTGCAATTCAGATTCTGTGTAAACTGATTTTGAACTCCACAAATCGTTTCGGAGTTGGACCCTCCCCCAGAACTCTGCTGTTCAAGTCGGGCCTTCCTGAAGCCGGGACGACAGGTGAACACATTTCCAGTCACCACAGAGGATGGCAGAACCTCAGATGGTTGAGAACCAAGCAACGTTCCTCACAGCTGCAGACGATCAATCGTCTGGTGTGCGCCCCTTAAAAGGCTGAAACTGGACTGGTGAAGTTTCTGTGAAAAGGGTGGCTGTTATTTAAACAGTGATTATAACTTATGGGCAAAGTTTGATTGTGTAACAAATTTAAAATCTTAAACAGTTAAGACTCTTGATGACAAAATGTGTCGCAGATTTTCAGTGAGCACATTTTCACATTCTCTGTTAAAAATATCCTTAAAAATTCATTTGTTGGACTCAAACCCAAACGAATAAGCTACACCAATCATAGAGAAGCAAGCAGAAAAAACTGCACTTTTCATGGTTTATTAAATCAAAGGAAGGTACGTCTCTCTCAGAAAGTACAAGTAAAGATTTATTGTTTCATATTCTGTTGTTTTAACCTCGATGTTTGACCGTGACTCAAATTCTAAAAGTGTTTCACTTTTTATTTAAACCGTTTCAAATCTCGAAGCCTGATTTCCTTTAAATAAATATTTGTTTAAAACAAGCATCTGTTTTGCTTCTTGGACTCCAAACTGGGAAAATTTGGGGAATTTTCTGCATTACTTTCACTTTTAACAAACGCTTTCACTTCTTCTGATGGTATAATTTAAAGTAATTGTTCAGGGAGGATGTGGCGTTCGTTTTGATTTCCTGTTTCCAGCACAAGAATGTTTTACCAATGGTAACAGGCCGATATGAGCTGGTTCTCATACACCCCTTCACACTTAGCTTCTCCGTCCTCTCAGAACCAGATCAGAACCCAATGTCCAGTTCAGTTTAAGATCAAACGATCCAAAATCGAGTTTCTTCTTCCTTTTTTTAGTCCCTTATTGATTTGTCCCTAACAGCTATAATAGACTGTTGCTGTGGTGACTGTACAGATGCTAATTTATACGGGGGGCTGTTTTTACATCCTCCCAAGGAGAGAGAGAGAGAGAGAGAGAGAGGTGTGAACACATCAATTCTCAGAAAGATGGAGGGTCACTAAAGGTTCTGCCTTTCTTTTAAAACCCATTTCGTGCTAAATTTAGAAATGAGAATCTATCTGAAGAACTAGCAGTAAAATGTTTTAATGCAAAACAGCATCATGGCTTTTATTTGTGGTGCTAATTTCCGCCTTGACCGCCACAGGAAACACAGATTTCCTCAGACACTTGCTAGGTAACAAAAAATAAATGCAAGGAAATGATGTTACTGATCATCTCCAGTTTAAATCCGTTGATGGTTGTTTTGGTTTTGTTGAAATGCTTGACCGAGTGCAACTTCACCAATATGTGGTAATGGTGCGTTTGTGAAGCTACAATCAGTGTAATGAGAACATTGTTGCTCCTTTCTGTCCTTTTCTGACTTCTGACTGTTTAAAGTGGGTCGTGTTTTACAGTAATATTGTATATTTTATTGTATATATTGTATATTTTATTGTATTTAATATTGTATATTTTATTGTATTTAATATTGTATAATATTTGTTTATCTTTCATGTTTAAGCCTGTTTTAAAGAAGATCCTTTAGTTATTCTCCAAGTCCAGATGTGTGTCTTTAAAAGGAACACGCAGTACAAGACTGTGACACGTCGTAACCCCGGGGGGCCCTTAAAGACCCCTGTTATGCAACTGTGCAGTCAACGCCGGGAGCAACAATGATTTGTGATGAGTCTTGGCTTTTTAATCGCTTGAGGACAGCGGCGTTTCCTGGAACATCTCAGGCCTGAAGCTTCTCAAACTCCCCCGCATGACCGTCGTTTGGAGAACAACAGCGTTTAGTAAGACCCTCGGGTGGTCTCTGGACATCAGCAGGTTTTTTACAACCTCCACGCTGCTTTGTTTTCCAGAAGATCCGTTTTGGTGTTTTATCGTTTCCTTATTTGCTTGTACATCGGAAGTTCGGTGTCGGTCCGAACCCTGAACACTTTGGGCCAGATAGATGATGCATGCAAAATGCTGAGAGGGTGAAACATGAATGCATTACTTTTTATACCATAAAATACAGTTTTATACTAAAGTTGATTAAAACAACTGGCCTTTAAATTGTGTGCATGACAGATCAGCATTTAAGATCATCTTATCTCACCTGATTCACAGCTGCAAGTTTATATAATGATTCATCATGTCAGATATAGGGTCAGATTTTCCAGAAAATGACATTTTGACACATTTAAAATGTGGCTTATGAAAAGTTATGTAAGGGACTCCTGTCCCCCCTGCAGGCCTAAAAAATGTTGTTATACACTATTATGTTCTACACCGAATAAAATAAAGTTTTATCATTTCACATCCACACACAGATACAGATCATCACAGAAATGCCCACCATGCATAAATGACCCCCACCTGTTTCAAATAAAGGGTGAACTTTGGTCCTGCAGGAAAAACATGGAATAACATGGAAAGTTTTATCCAGCCGAAGGTATTTATCCCTGTCACCGCACAACATTTCCTGAAAACACACTTTGACTTCCAACGTATTTGATTTCCTCACAAACATTTAGTGCTAAGCAAAATTTGCTAGCAAAAAAAATTAATATCATTATTGTTTTTTTGTTCAAACTTCTAACCCAAGTTTAACATCATGGTATTATAATAATATTTTATATTATGCTTCCCAATAAATAAACCAGCACAGTGTGTGTAATATTATACGTGTGCATACGTTGCCCTACATAGATAAGCACGCATGCCTACAAAGAGTGCTCTATTTTTATTTCCAAATAACTTCCTCTGGCCTTTCTATTCTTCTCACACAAAGAAAACTGCCAATATCCTCCGTTTCCTCTTTATAAACCTGCAGAGGTTTGATGTTTCACGCATTATAGTTTTCATACCGCTGGTTCCACAGGAAGTGAAGTTTCCGGAAAAAGCCCTGACCTGTAGCGTGACTTCGCTACACGTGCTGCATACTTAAAGACGGCCGCTAAGACATCTAGCGTGACGCTAGCGATGCTGACATCAGCATAAAGTGTTGCCAACCTCAATACAAACTGTACTTGACTTGTTCTGTCACTGGCAAGCGGGGACCTCAAAACGCGCTTGTCAGGAAAATGATTTTGTCGCTCTTTTCCTCTTAAAACAATATTTGTGTAATTCGCACTATAGGCAGAATGTGAGAACACATTAGATCACCTAATTCACACCGTCACGGGCGTCCGGTGGGGGGATTTTCTCAAGCCCTGCGATAAGAAGAGCGTTGGCACGTTGGACATCTGCTAGAATCTGTTCATTATACCCACTGAAAGGGAGGCCCACCTAACAATTTGCTCCCTGGGCCTTTTTAGTGCCTGTCTTGTTCTAACTCTTACACTTTGCTGTGTAATGTGTTTATGTTGTTGTTGCTGAATTTTTTCTAAGCAATTTGACGTGATCTGTCTTAGAAACTTAACAAAATCTTTGTTTGAGGCTTGATTTAAAGTCATGCTTTGTGCTTGATATTATAAAGCGAGTTTAAAGATTTACGCAGTTTCATTTCTCCATGACAAGCAACTAGAAGACAAACAACAAGGGAACGTTATTAGGAACCTTTTAGAACGGTTCAGCATATCTAAACAAGCGAAAACCCGGTCAGCTATATCAGCTCCCTCTGGAATGTTATGCAAAACACGTCCCCCCTACGAAGTGTTTTCAGAAATAATGAAACTCCACTTTTTTTCCTCTCTCTCTCTTTGTATCTGAGATACAAGCCAGCAAGAACAAACACACATCTTGTTTAATCTGCAGTTAATGAAGCCACACTGAGTCTGTATCTAAACTGTTCACAAACCGATCAATGGTGGATAAATTCTAAGGTTTTGTTAGCACAAGTTTATTTCTTTAAAAGCACATCTGGTCTGTTTTATTTGTTTATCTTTTCTTTGCTTGTGTTCGTCTCGCTTAGAGAAACAAGCGATGGCAAGCTGAGATGGATCATTTTGGCTTGGCTTGGTTTTGATGAAACCTGGTCGGACCACAAAATTCTCGTGTCATGTTTCTTTGCAAGTTTCAAACTGTGAAAATACATCCCACATGAATCCTACATGCCAACACTAATATCCTCGCACTGAACATTTTGCAAATTCAAAACCACAAAAATGCACATTTCACTTTTATTATAAGCTTGTTTTTCTCTGTTTTTGGAAACACTTGTCCATTTTAGGAGATTTTGCACAAGTTAGTTATGTGTAACTTTAACCTTTGGTTAGACACACATGGTTAGCAGTGTGCGAGTTTTCTGAGAAGTTTTAATCTCAGTAAACCACAAGTTTTTTTTGCTCATATTTCAGGACTAACAAAGACCTCCAGCCAGTTTCCTTACATGCATATTCATGAGCTTCAATGAATGAGATGTCCGAGGTATTTGCATCAGTCCCTGCAAAGACGTACATCAGCGATTCAACATAAGAAATAGATGTTTTAAAGTCATGTAGATGGTTAAAAATGGCTTTGTTGAACCTAAAATGCGGTGATTCAGAAGTAAAACAGACACTGCATCGCATTGCATTACTGGTGTCATTTCACATTTCAATGTATGAAAAGAAACTCACTATGGTGGCTACACAAGCCTGAAACAGTTACCATGGGAACACCCTTTTCTCCCGGTTCTGGGAGCACCGAAGTGTTGTTTCAAGTGTTTGAAATGCATGTCTTGTAGCTTTTGGTTTCTGTCAGTCTTTGGGCCTAAGATTTGGACCCAATCTGGTTCAGTAGTTCGGCGTTTAGCCTTGAAATCTGACGTTGTCCTTGCATACTTTTAATGTTACCTTGTATGTTTGGTTACAGTGTTATATCATTGCAGAATTTGCTGGGTTTCGAGTTTAGACTTGACAAATATTATTCACCTTTTTAGGTTATTTATTCACAGATTTGAATAAATAACAACAACAAACAATTGAACTATATAAACATGTTGAAATTATTATAAAAACATGTTGAGCTTTGCATCTCTTTATTATAATTTATGTATATATATCATATGTTAAGTACATACATTTGACATTCTTTCATGCACAGAAAACTGTCCTTGTTACAAACCCAACAGGAAAATGATCTTTAAAGTAAGTACCGTGATAAATGAGCGACACCTGGCGGATCTGTCGTGATAAAACACCGACAACAGACCAGCATCATTCAAGCCTGTTGGACTCATGACAATCTCAATATTATATATATATATATATATATATTACATATATTACATATATTACATTACATATGTTATTATTTAACATAGATCTTATCATACATTTAAATCTGTGCTCATAAAAACATACAGTCGTTGCACAAGGTTAAAGTAAAGCCCAGCATCACACACTAATCTATTAAATCTCTTAATAATGATAAAATCATGAATTATGGGTAATAATGAGTTTAATTCAGAAAGACATAAACATTCATTTGATCATGTTTAGTGTGAACGAATGAATGAATGAACGAATGAATGAACGAATGAATGAATGATTGAACGAATGAATGATTGATTGAACGAATGATTGAATGAATGAATGAATGATTGATTGATTGATTGATTGAATGAATGAATGAATGAATGAACGAATGAATGAATGATTGAACGAATGATTGAATGAATGAATGATTGATTGATTGATTGAATGAATGAATGAATGAATGAATGAACGAACGAATGATTGAATAAATGAATGAACGAATGAATGATTGAATGAATAAATGAATGAATGAACGAATGATTGATTGAACGAATGATTGAATGAATGATTGAATGAATGAATAAATGAATGAACGAACGAATGAATGATTGAATAAATGAATGAACGAACGATTGAATGAATGAACGAATGATTGAACGAACGAATGAATGAATGAATAAATGAACGAATGAATGAATAAATGAACGAATGATTGAATGATTGAATGAATGATTAAACGAATGAATGAACGAATGATTGAATGAATGATTAAACGAATGCATGCATGCATGAACGAACCAGTTGTGTTGATAATTGACAGTTGAACTGGGTCTATTGAACGAACGATTGAACGAATAAACGAATAAATGAATGACACCCGTGCACGCAAAACACATGAACGCAGGCTGACATTAAACGCCATTCACAGTCCTAACGCGTGAACGAACGACTTTAATGGCGTTTTAATGCATCTCCGCGTCTGAACGAAACCACGTTTGTTTCTGACGCGTCTGGATCTGACGCACGTGACGTCAGCGCCCCGACTTCTCGCTCCCGTCTCGCGTCGCGACGCTCGCTCGCGGTTACCGGATACCGGAGACGCTTCGGCCGAAAAATGCTCCCGTTATCCATCAAAGATGACGAGTACAAGCCTGCCAAGTTCAACCTGCTCGTCAAACTATCGAGCTGGTTTCGGTGAGAAGCGTTTAATCGCTGGCTGTCTGTCGGTTTACTGCTAGCATGCTAGTCAGCTCGCGGGTCGAGGTTTAAAGTCGTGCTTTTACAACGACGGCATTAATGTCGTACTGTTATAATATCTTACGTTAAACTGTGCGTGTAAGTTAGCTGTTGTGGTTATAAACTGTGTTTTGTATACGCTAAGTTTCCCTTTAGCATGAGGCGGTTACGTTAGCCGAGCTAAACATTTGACGTGACGTGTAATATCACGTCATTTCTCTTATTAAACGCGTTATGTGTGAATCCACGTCACAGTTTGTGTGTCAGGAGTCGTTTTGAGCTCATGTCACGTTTCCTGGACGTCTTGCAAGTGTGACCGAGGGTTTGTCAAGACGGCATGTCTGGTCACTTTAAACGCATCGTCGTGAAACGTGTGTTTTGTGTTTCAGGTCAATCCTTGCAGATAAAACGTCTCGCAATCTGTTTTTCTTCCTGTGTTTAAATCTGTCCTTCGCGTTTGTGGAGCTGCTGTACGGCATATGGAGCAACAGGTAACCAAACACACACCATATGCCACGTAGATAAAGTGGGACGAGCGAGCATGGGTTTGCATGGGCCTCCACTTCCTCACTTTGATGGAGGAAGAGCATATGTGGTCGTGTTTCATTCATGCTCGTCGTCCTTTAAGCGAGATGAACGTGTCAGGATAAAGAGTTAGGCCGTGTCTCAAACGTGTGGTCACAAGTCTTGCCATGATTCCCAGATGTGCTGTGTAGGCGACATACCAGGGTTTGAGACAAAACCATTAAACAACAAATTTGGGAAAGTCCCGGATGAGGTGAACTGGGATTAACCATTGGTTTGCTAAGATGTTGAAATGTGATGCATGTGATTATTATATGTGATGCAGCTTAACATCTCATGTTGCTGTTATGAAAAGACTGTGAACATTGTTTTACAATGAGTGAATGAATTACTGTACTGAATATTATGTACTTTTTACTATATTTACATTGTACTTTTTTTACTATATTTACATAGTTGTCTTATAAATGTTTACTATA
>JBAJNP010005464.1:0-28994 GCA_036877545.1 Yasuhikotakia modesta
AATTTTTAAGAATAATGTTGTAAAGGTTAAATTAGCCAGAAATTTTCTGTTGTCAGTTTGTCCTCTTTTCCCACTATAACTGAACTTTATTTAAATGAAAAGTATTATATTAACTTGAGAACATAGCTGGGCAATTACGTTTAGGAATATTCTACTTTGGACTTCATAATATGTTTTGAGTTTAAGTATTTTCAATTAATGTGATTTATGTGTACAGTTTGTTTTTGTCATTACTATCAGAGCATGAATTACATTTTTTCAGTAAAGTTGTATTATTCAATTATGAAAGTAAAAAGCAGAGCAGGGGACCAAAACACGAGTATTAAAAAATACATTTATTTATTATATAAATTCAGTTAATTAACTGCTAGACCAACTTGAGCAAATTCAAGGTTTATCAAACTTTTGTCAAAGTCTCATTGCCATCACACGTCACCAACTTGAAGACTGATCAAGGTCAAGATCAGAGTTTCTTTCAAGGGCAAATGAAAGCTTAATTTTTTTAAGATACAGTGGTTTTATTTTTATTAAAAAATCTCTATATTGGAGATTTCAGCTGAATGTGGCTCTTCCAGTGAGTGTCATTAACCACCACAGTTCTTCCCCTGAGCACTTCAGTAGCCAGGCGTCAGGGTATCTCAGACACATCCCAGCCCAGTTGGAACATCACCTTGCCAGTTAGCAGCTAACTCAAGGGGCTCTGTTTAGCCTCCACTAAAAGTTCCCTTAGTTCACTACCACCACTGACTTCTCTGTTCCTCTCTCTCGCTCTCTCTCTTGCTCTCTGTCTCTCTCGCTCTCTGTCTCTCTCTCACTCTGTCTTGTCTTCCATCTGGACCAATTCTCTGGGGCACCCCAGCTGCTCAGCTGTCAATTTTTCGGTGATGGACTCTAAACTAAGTTACTGTTCTAGTTGGAGTTCATGTCTTTCTTTCCATTAAATCTGAAATCTGAAGCATCAGCTCATTTGTGGTAAACACAAGTTAAGGACTGTGATTGGCTGATCCATTTAGTAAGTGTGGAATTTTTGAACCATCCTCAGGGGGAAGAAACAATAAAAATGAGGGAGTCATAGAGACTGTCAGAGTTCACATCAGACTGTGATGCTCATTTATTCTTCCTCCTCTGTTTGGGTGCCGCTGCCCCTCCGTTGTCTGCAGGAGTCAGTTCATTAGATCCATATGCTCCAATCAATTCAGCGGAGACTCCAGGCTGAGCCCAAATGAGATCCGCTCTGATTTACCTTTTAAATGGGCCTCTTGTTTACAAGTCTATGACACTCTGTGAATATACTAAAAAGTCGAGCTAGTTTGATTGGGCTCCTGTGACCTTCAAGGTACTCCTGAAGTTACCCAAGCCAACTTGCCTATATTTTACTTTACAAGCTAATTGAATGGGGAAGTCTGCACAGATCCTTTAAGACCAAAGTATGAAATAAGTATTCCTGTATTTGGTGAAGCAGATCACCTTAAACTCTTTCTTCTCATGCTGGTTCAGTCAGTACACGTACACAGCAGCATTTTATGGATAATAAACTCGGCAGTAAAAGAAAGTTTCATGCCAGTCCTTGCTGGTCAAAGGGAGGTTTTACAGTTTGTCTCCAGTGTCTCGTTCTGTTCTCATCTTGTCTTGTGTCGGTTGAGGAGCAGCTACGGAAACCAAAAGTGGCAACGATACCACCTTAGCTGCATGTTTCAATAATCTGACAGAAGCGTAGATGTTTTTATACATGGTAGCTTTTCCAATAGCAAAATATTTTTTAATTTTTTCAGTGAGCAGCAATGCAGAATGTTACACTGCCATTTTGTCTCATTGTATTAAATTTGAGATGTTTATGTTTTTAGGCTCTCAAGCTTAATTATATTTAAACATTCAGAAGTGTTGCCAGTTGTTTTTATAGTGTGTTTGTTTTGTTGTTTAAACATACTGTACTTCTTCATTGGATTTATTGTCATAAACATTTTAAATTCACATTCTTTAAGCTGCTTATACCTGCTTATCAGCTGATTGAGTTTGTAATTTACACCAAGCGTCCCCTGAACAGTAATACTCCTTTATGTGTGATATGTAGCTGAATACAACCGCAGTGATTTTTCTTGGCAGACTAACTGCGTGTCATTAGTCTCTGCTCTTACCTGACAGGCTTTAAGCTGGGTAGCAGAAGTTTCAAAGCTATTTCTTGCATCAAGATCCTGGATAGGGTCTCATGTCTTACTTTGTCTCCATCACTCTCTCTCTAAATCAGGTAACCCTTTGACAAAGTGACTTGCAGAAGCCTCCTTATCCTCAAAGTGACAGATGTCCCTCCTGTTAGGCGTTAATTAGTTCTTAATTGAAATGGTTGATTAAACTGCAAGATAGCTTGTTTATGAGCTTAAACAGTTTTGCTGAGCTACCAAGAGCTGGAAATGATTATTGAAGAGGAAATATAGCAAATTTTGCTCTCTGCCTCATACTCAGTCAGCTAGTAAATGTTTCAGAAACATAAAAAAATCAACGTTTAAAAAAGATAAAACTGCTGTTGTTTTAGGACCATATTAGAAAGCTACAGTATTGTATTTTCCTTCCCAAAAACGTGTTTAGCACAAATAATTGTATGTAATTTTTCCAGGGGAGAGCTGTCTTTGATGTTAAAATCTTTTATTAATGTGTTCATTTGACTTGCTTATTGAAGCAGCCCTCATCTCCGGATTTTTATTTATCAGTAAACAGCCTCAAGTTATTTGGAACAGGTTGGTTTTGTCCTCTCATCTTTCCATGAATTTCAGAGTTGCAGTAAGAGGTGTTTAGATATCTATGACTCCAGTAATGTTTTATTGATAGTTTCATATTTCTGGATTAAAAAAAATGAAAGTTTTCTTCAGAATCCATTTTGCATTGGATGAAATGTTTTTAACTTGATTTCTTCCACCTTTTTCTCCCCCTCGTCTCAAGAGGAAGTTTGGGAATGGCCTAATTTCATCTACAGACAGATGGCCTGACTTTGGCCACGCTTGATTCGACTTTCAAAACTTCCAAAAAGTCCACAGTGTGAGGCATTTGTTTCAATAATCTGCTGCGTAAACTGATAATACAGCACTCAAGTCCCTCTTCGCACACTGACCGGTGCACACTGGCCAGTATTTAACAGGTCTCTGATTGAAAATGATCAAAAACATTCACTGCTGATTTTTTTTATTATACAATTGGATCTTAAACAGAATGTGCCAGACAGACTGGCACAATAAGAGTTACCACCTACAAATAAAATGTGTTTGTTCCTGACACCCCACTGAGGTCACTGAGGTAATTATATAGGTTGGCAAATGATGCATATATATTTAGTTGATTATTGTTGATTGCGCAATTACAATTATTTTGTTGATTTCACATATATTAATTTAACATTTACTTTCTTATAGCTACTGTGTTTTAGCCTTACAGTGTTTGAACATGGAATGTCTTTGAGACATTTTGGGTATTATACAACTGTTTTTGTTATGTTTGTGTGCTAGTGGGTTGCTAACTGGTAATTGTAAGTCCTTTTAGCAACTTACATGCCACTATAAACAAACCAGAGAGTCAGTTGTGTTGGCAGTGAGTGGTTTATTATGTGCTGTTGGGTGTGTTTATGTATTAGCTGTGCTGTCCCTTTGTTAGGATCAAAGCCATCATGGATAAGACAAAGATAGTGTGTTATTAAAGTTCTACTAAAGTGAGCAATCAGATGCTGTCAAGAGCAGCTTTGCTTGTTTTTTTAAATAAAGGTCTTCATGGCTGATGCACACTTAGAGGCTTAACTCCTGACAGCAGTAACGTCTTTAGCTGTGGCTGTGGACTATTTTTGGACATTTCAGCTTTTGTCTATAAGTTAAAACCAGCAAACCAACCTTGTCCTTATGGCCTCTGCTCTGTTGCTTTGAAAAGCATTAACTTGCCTGGCAGGTCAGCAAATGAAAAGTCCTCAGTATGTTAAATCATTTTATTGAGAACTACAGTAATTGAGGTTAATGCATTGTCTGGTCTCTAAAAAATGTAATTCTTTGCCATTATTTTCCTCAATTTATAGTTATTTGAAAATGTTTAGCGCCCTTTCAAATAGTGCGTAGTCTTTATAGAATTCTATATAGCCTTGCCATTTAACTAAATTGTGAGGTCATGACGTACCAGTCAAGAATAAAGCTTTGTTTCTTTCTTCCCAAGCAGACTTAGTCAACTGACCTTGTGTGGCCTACCGGCCTTCATTCTTTCTCTTGCAGTCCCAGAGGCCTTTGTGCATACAGGGGTTTAAAACTAAATTTGTAGGGTATTACACTCAGTGTTTACTTTGGAATAACTGGAGAACACGTTTTAATGCTGTAATCTCGTCATGTTGTGCCACCTGCTATCGTAGGACGCTTTTCAGGAAGCCCTCTTTAATCAACACATGGCTGTCACTTTTTTGGCACTATCGGATAGCTTGGCTCAGCGCCAGAGTCTCATGTATTCCCCCATGAGCAGGAAATTGTGATTCAGATATTTTTGTAAGTGCTGCACTCTGCATTGTTTTTATCTCAATCTCCCTCATCTGCCTGTGCTGTAAGACGCTGCTGTGTGCCTTTACAGACCGAACATCAGCGCCATCAGCGCTGTAATGTGCGAGTGGAGGAGGTGAAGTGATTCTATGTTGGATGTGTTCCATTTTAAAGTCACACACTGGTAATGTTGAGTCAGCTAAGTGCTTGTGGCCTGTTGAAACACTGCATGGCAGATGCACTTAAAGGAGTGTTCAGGGTTAAGCACAACTTGCTGTAACTGACACAAACTGTAGCGACAACATCTGTGGCAATCTGTCGATTACATCTTACAATAGGCATCTAAGGGGCAAGGCATTTTAAAGGGTTTTATAGCAAACACGTTCAGTTAATGTTTGTTTATAATATTATGTGTTGTTACATTATGTGTATTGCTTATGTTTTGGTTTGAGCTTTGCAATTGACTAAATCATGCTTTTAGTGGTGGACCGATGTTCTAGGTGGTTGAACTATGTAAACAGAACGCTTTGAAAAATGCCACATACACCTTTAATAGTGTCGTTTAAAAGAGTACAAAATGGAATGGAAAAAAAACTAATGGAACATTTGTGTCTCATGATATCTGTTAAACATCATCTTGATTGTATTTTGTAGCGTTATGGTTGTTTCATGAATAGTTAACTCACCCCCATTGTCCTGTTTCTATTCCTTATGCACGGTGACCAGTCGTTTAAGTACCACACTCCTGTCATTGTGGAAAAAAGTGCAAGGCCGCATAACCTGATGGGTAATATCCCAGCTCCCTTGGCACATCAAAAGACTTATCATTGAGTATTAGAGCAGGTCCCTAGAGTCCTTCAACGGATGCCATTGTCCATGAATCTCAGCTGATGCTGTTTTCAGCTGTCCATTACACCTGGAAGCCTCTGGAATCTTTAGAGAGTGAGTTGTTGTTTTGTTTGTTGTTTGCCTGTTTGTCAGAGCGGGTTTTGCGGGTTTGCTTGTTTTCCTGTGGAGAAGGTGCTGGTTCCCCCTCCGTAGGGCTGTCAGTCAAACGCTAATGAGCTGTAAATTATGGAATAAAACATTCCCAACCATTCGGCTTTGATATGGCTTCATGTGCACTAATTGCAACGATTATATCTGTATTATTTTTCTAAAAGATCAGTGGGGCACTCCAGTAATTTTCATTAATCACGTGAAAAGGAGAAGTAATTAAAAACCCCATTATCACCAATCATTTTCAGTGTTTATGGAGGGATTCGAATATTAATATAATTTAATTCACACAAGACATTGAATGCACAAAAGATTATTTCAAGGTAATATCCTGCTGTTTCATAACCTGCATTGCTTAGCTAGTTTTTGCTGTTTGAGTTGGTAAATCACATTCTCACAGTTGTGTTGCAGTGGATTTGGTGTGCAACTCTGACAGTCATGTTTATGGTTGCATGTTAGTGATAACTGGCTCTTTTGCTTTGATGGGTCCTCACTGCTGTCATTGAAAGATTCGGTTGGGGTCACATGTAGTATGACAGAGATATATAGAGATATAAACTCACTCATGAATTTAACAGGATGTGTGTGTGTATATATTAAAATAGATATAGTTTGTTTTTCTTTGCAATTTCCCTTGCCATCTGCCCAAATGGAAGATGTCGTAGAAGGTAGGAAGGTGTCTTAGAAGGTAACACAATTAAGTTAGTACATTTTGAAACCAGCTTTAGGTCAGGAGTGCACCTTATGATGCCTTAAAATGATGCCATCTTTGGTAGCTTGCAGGGTTTTTAAAACAGAGCATCTGTCTCGTTCTCTTTATCTCTCCAGCACTTTTTTGTTTCATCTCATTTGCTGGTTGGTGTCTCATTTTTATCAGCCTCTTTTTTTCTTTTTCTTCTTTCTGTGTGCTTTCGTCTTCAACCCAGTATGCTTTTCTTTTCTCGGTCAGGAGCTTCTTTGGCCCGGCACACCAACCATTTCCTTGTTCTCTCCAGCCAACAGCGGAAACCCAATTACAGTGAACTAGTGGATAGGGCTGTCTGCATGATTAGTGTGGTCTGCTGTAATGTTGATATCATCTCAAAGGACAGGGCTGGCCAGGGTCATTAAGCAGCATATTATGGCCTGCCTTAGGTTTCCAGAGGTAAAGGTCAGTGGATAGTGAAGCCAGACACTGTCTTTTCTTGAGTCCAATAGATCCTGAGGGTTCTGCCTGTTGTTGGTAAGGACAGAAATCCAGTGAGCACTTTCACTTCTGCTATTCATTACTTAGTGTGGTGTTAAAATAAACAGTGTTGCAAAACTTCTTTATCTATATTTTAGAAATATGTAGTTGGTGTTGCATATTCCAGTGGATATCAACCTTTTGAGTTTCAAGGCCCCCAATTTCCATAACAATGTTTGAGCCCCCCTCACAACCTCTAGCCAATATTATTATTAGCCAATAAGATATTAGAGTTTGGCATAGAACATTTTATACAGTTTGAAAGATGGTCTTTAATATTTAAGCACTAAAATGTATTTTAACTAAAATGTTTGGTTGTTTTTAGTCATCTTGAGGCCACCGTTGACATTTGTTCAGGCCTCCTGGTAAGCTTTAGCCTCCAGTTAAGAATACTCCGGCATATACTCACACTGGAGTTTTTACGCTATAAAGAAACTGTACAATGTTTCTGATGTGTTACCAGGGCTTTGCTATGTGGTTGCTAAGGTGTGTTGTGTGGCTGTTGCTAGGTGGTTTATAGACTATTTTGGATGTTTGTTAGGTGTTTACTTATTAGCCCACCCAATCTGGTGCTATTCTGGTTTCAATATGCGAGTCTCTCCTTACATGTAAAATGGAACGTTTTTTACTAATCTTATTACTTTCCCCCAAAAAATTGTTCATGCTTTTGCAACAAAATTTGAGGTGTTTGTAGCATGATCCATGCAGGATGAGTAAGTTTAATACTTAAGGTTAGGGATTTAAACAAATCCTCAATACTAGTATGAGCAACACTTAAAGTGACACTTAGCTGCTTAAACCAAGCAGTATGATTAACCTGCATTGAATTCTGTCTTAAACCTACAGTTTATGAAGCGCTTCTGTTGCATGGCTGAGTTATTGATCAACGATCAACACATTTTTTAAGTCCAGATGGAATGCTTGTCTGTTTATTACAGTGAGATGCGTGCATGAGAGTAAGAAAAATAAGTAAATGCAGGTTATGCAAAATAGAATGCTTATTTCTTTTCCAACCCAAGGATATTCTGAATATATAAAGGTACTCAACTGCTGAGCAGCCATCATTTGGTTCCTCTAGTGAGATGGATAGCATCCCTGCCCCTGCTTCAGTGGGCGGATTTGAGGTAGCTCTTTATAGCAGGTCCGGAAAGAGCCAGGGGCAACTACAGTTAGTGGCAGTAATGAGGGAAGTAATAACCTGTCTCTCACACACACCCCATTATTTCATTCAGGCAGTTTTAGTGGCACCAGTCGTATTAGGGTCCCTCAGATCCCCTCCACAGAACTTGAGAGGCAGATGAACTGAGTGATCTTTAGTCAGATCCAGATCAAGACAAATTCACATATGAGGAATCTGCCTGAGAAGAAAGAGCCGATGTGCCTTAACCTGAGTGTCTCGTTTCTTTGGGAGGTTTGGAGGAAAAAATATCAAGAGTGTTATGATCTCCGCTGGGGAGAGGGTCAGAGAGGGTGACGGAGTAAAAAAAAAACAAGCAACTAAGTGACTTCCCGTCAATTTAGAGAGCGGTTACCTTGAAACTCGCTGTAAAGAAGCAGCAGTCGCTCCACTGAGCACCATTTTCTATTCAACCTCTGTATATCCGCGCTTGTTATTCACATGTGTATTGGTACCGGAATGCAGGTCAGTGCAGATTCCCAGCTGCCAGTCAACATCAAGGCTGCTTTTATTACACACCAGCTTATCGTGTCGCTCTGCCACCATCTCACCACCCACATTTCAATGACTGTTTAAACCTAATTCCAACACCTGCTGATCGCACCCGAGTAAATCACCACACTGTGTGCCATGTTTACAACATGTTTCTGCAGACTCGACACATACAGAGCCTCCTCATTGCAGCCCCCTACCTGCCTACAGTAATGGCTCATTTATTTTCCTGTTGCTATATAAACCGCCACTGCTGTCTGTGTCAGAGTTTCTTTTGACTGTGCCTTGACAGAGAAGAATGGGACTCCGTCACACAAAGATGCCCTGTTTATTCCTCCCAGACTGCCTATTAGTGCAGCTTGCCTGCTGGGGAAGCCAAATCCTGGGACGACAGCATTAAAGGCAATTCGTATCGACAGAGAAACCGCTAATACTCTATCCGCACTACCCTGTGTACTTCTCCGTCTGCATGAATTCATCCCCCCGTCTACAAGGGTGACTTTGACAGCCCACCCCTGCCACAATGTTTTTTTGCCGTTTCTTTGCCTTTTCTCAGCCTCGTTTGGCAGGTTGTTGATCTCAGAATATACAGATGAAAAAGCTTCAAAAAAACTAAGAAAGATACGGATGACATAGATGGTAAAAAACACAACAACAAACAAATATAGAAGTAAACAAGGAAATTGACAAGAATAAGAATAACGTGGTTTAAAATGGTAGAAGGCAAAAGTATGGCACACTTCTTGTGCCCAGGGGCTTGTATTGAGAGTAGTCTGGATAATAGATTGACAGTTTTTAGTCCATCTGCCTGCTGCATGTGAATAAAGACTGTAGTCACAGGAAATTCACTATGTTGGCAGTGTATGCAGAAATTGATTTTAGCACACAGAATCGTCTGCCTGCCTGTGTAGATAGAAAGGGGTGTTAAGACATCCTGACACAAAATGGATGTGTTTTATCTGTTTTTGGTTTGTAATAAGGTTTAATTTTACACATAGCTGTTTATCCAAGGGCTTTCCTCCATGCAGGGGAAATAAATGAGAGAAATAAGTCAATAAAAATATAGAATGTATATGTGCAAATGACTGTGTCTGTATGTGTTAGCAGTGGGGGTTTGTGTATGGAGTGTGCTGTGTTTTGAGTATCATATACAGCATGTATTACAGCGCTATATGAGAGAATTTGTTCCAACAGATTGGCAGACATGTACTGTTTTAAAACTGTGCATACAACAGTAAAGTATGTACAGACAAAATATGCCTTGTATTAGCTGAACTATAACTCTTTATAATATAACTGACCACAGTTTTGTTTTCAGTGAAAGTAGTAGCTGTTGAGTGTAGTTTGTCCATCTTAATAGTTAAAAGGTACAAAATGTTAACAGAAATGTTTTTTGTTGATTGTGTATTGTGTGTGGGAGCATTTTTCCACTGCACCATGTGTATTGTAGAATTAGCATGCGACAGCTCCTGCTGACTAGTCTAGCTGGTAGCTGTGTGTCAGTCAGTGCTGTAGGTGGGAAGTGTGCTGATTTAGGGAGGAAGTGAGTCTGCAGTTATGGAGTGGTATTAATCATTCTCACCTGCTGGAGACTGGGGATACAGCTGGGAACACATGGGCGCTACCTGATCCACAAATCAGGTGTTTGTAACTACATCCACCTCCTGCTATTTTCTGCCTTTTGTCAGATGATGGAAATGGACCCGCTTGAAATTTGTAGCAAATTATTTTACCACAGAATCCTTATTTACTGCCACAGTGAGAATAAAAGAATCTCTCTTTGAAAACCAGATTAGATTACCTCTAAAATCGGTTGGTAGTGACCACTTGAACTAAACTGCAGAGTTACTATAGCTCATTTGGTAGATGATTTGATCATTTGGTGCTAGCATTTCACAAAGTTGATGGGCTTGATTCCCATGGAACACACAAACTTTTTTTTTTGCATTGTCATTTTGGGGAAAGTAATTTATCACATACACACAAGCATTCCCCTTTTGTAGACTACAGTAATGGCAGAGCTGTTCGGTGATCAAGTGTGATACAGATGTTGTAATTAACGTGCGACAGGTCTAACAGGGTGTAAAGCGCAACGGTGCAGTGGCTGATCCCTTAATGTGTTTCGTATTTCCCGCAGGGTGGACTGAGGAGCAGCAAGCACGAGTGTACGCTGTCATCACAGGAGTATGTGCACGAGCTGCGCTCAGGTATCTCTGAAGACAAACTGCTCAACTGTCTGGAGTCTCTGCGCGTGTCCTTGACCAGCAACCCTGTCAGGTCAGTGTGCCACCATTTAACTCCCACATCCTGTCTGCAGCAACAACCGTTTTCAGCCTCTTCTACTGAAACCTTTCATCTGTAGATTTTGAAGAACCTGACATATCAGCACTTGTTTCAACCACTCTCTCATTTTTCTGTCTGCACTTGGCAATCTTGCAGGATTTCTTACAGGATGCTAATTGGAAATCTGTCAATGGGTCTTTTAACCTTCCGTCTATATGTATCCTCAATTCTGTTAAATGAGCGTAGCCCATAGCACAGCTGCCTAAATGAGTGTAGCCTCCATGTTGCCTCCAGTCACTTTCAGCCCGGCCCTGTCATCTTTTCGTACTTCTATCTATTAAGCTATAATAGATAGGAAATCCTTTTTTTAACACTTCAGACAGCCAGAAATTCTCTGAAACGGTAATAAGCACAGTACCACCACCAGACCAGACGCCCTCCCTTTTAAGTTCCCCCACTACAGCGCCTCTCTCGCTGTTGCCCGCCTGCATTTTTTAATCTGTTTTGATCATGGCTAATGTACTACTTAAAATAATTTTGCATTTCTCTTAGCCTCGTCCCACCGCCAATTTCTGCTGTTATTTTATTGGCTCCTCTCGTTCCCTCATAATAAGGCCCATCTCTATTCCCTCAGCCTCCTTCCATAAAGTTGTCTCACCTCCCCTCTGGTGGACGGGATCTTCAAATTTAATTTGGTCCCAGTAGTGCAGAGAAACACTATGTGACAGCAGAGCCTCTCAATTATTTACCAGAACGCTGTCTGAAAGATGGCTCTTAATGCGAATCAATGGGCGCAGCATATAAAGTGGTCATCACGCCATTGGCAGGCAGACAGTCTCTTTAGGTGTACCATTGCTCTGTGGGGAAAAGGACCTTCTCTGAATTTGAACACAACTGTTATTTGATCCTCAGCTCGCAAACTAACGGGCATCTCTTCAGTCTCACCGGAGATATCATATGTTCAACACCCACCCGGCAACAGATGTGTTCTGTGCTGGAAAGCAATTAATAGACGCCCCTGCCCCTCTCCCCAGATGGCAGTACAGTGCAACGAGTCAAAGAAACGCAAACACTGAAACAACTTAGCCATTGTTATCTTGTTATGGAATAAAAAAGCCTAGAATGAAAGTTGTAGAACACAGTGCCTCAAGGTAATCTTGTTATTGCCCTAATTAAAAGAATGCATGGCATCTCGTTGTGCTGTCTTTATCTGATCATAACAGTGTCAGGGCCCCATGTATCCAATTATTTACTCCACTGTTAGCCATTAATCATAGGAAACAGAATGCTGTTCTTTTAGAAGCCCACAAGAAGATAAAGATGATGTGAAGTTCGTCCTCGCTGGCTGAAGACGGTGTGGCGTCAGCAGATCCTCTCAGTAAAAGGGCAGTTTGCGCTGAGGGGCCACCGAGGCCAGGACCACCCTCCGGGCGTTTGCAAATGGCCGAACTTGTGAGCATCGAGAGAAGGGGGGATTGAGTGGCGTCTCACCCGCCCACTGAAGGTCAGGCCTTACTGGGAGAGAGGCACCCTGGGGTGACGTGGTGTTCAGAGATGCTCACGACTGTGCTGAAATGTTTCTTCTCCGCCTCCACCTTTTCCTTCAGTCTGTCCATTTTTTTTTTTTCTCTTTTAACAGCACTGGGGGATATATGTACGCTTCCCACCAGCTCGACGGCGTTAGAGTTAATATGAGCGCAGTTAATTGTAACGGATCACAAAACAGGGACTATCCATCCTATGTGCTGAATACAGTATGTTAATGTAACCTTTACAGTACTCTGGGTTTATGTATTTGGGACAGCACTGGGAAAAGACACCGGCTTAATGCACTGGTTTATAACCACAGTCTGTATTAGTGGACAGCTTCATGTGCGCAGTTTCAACTTTGTTCCGTTTTGTAAGGGCCATCTAAAAATGATTTGATGGCATAATGATAGCGGCTTATCCTTGGTGTAGGGTGTTAAATAAAGCTAGTCTCTTTGGAGCCAGGAAATAAAGAAGAATAGCTAACACGTCAATGCTTTATCCCACACAGGATAAGACAAATGCCAAAAGTTAGTTGTCTACCTAAAGTTTAAATCCATTGGGACCTGACTCATTTCTCCTGGTTGTTTTTTTGTTTTTTTAAATTGCACTACCTGCAAGTTTTGAAATGTTTGAATGTGAAGCTATGGAACATGCTGAATGAAAAATTAATTTGTGATGAAAATGACCTCAAGTTCTGTTCTCTTGCCAAGCAGCTATTACTCAGGAGTGCCTTCATACCTTATCTTATCTCTGCTCTCCAAAAAATGTTACAGTGTAAATTCCTTGATGCCTGAAACGCGCTGTGTTCCATAATAATCACAATGTGCTCTCAGTGGTTGAGGATGGACAAACATATCACAACTGCTTATACAATGAATGGCCTTTGTAGTGTAATGGAAAACTAATTGTAATAGTTTAATGGAATGCTAATTGTTGTACCAGTGGTTTTAAAACGTTTACTGTTAAAATGTGATCATGCCCCAGGTTAGGCCAAGTTTAGATTAGTCCTGAAGAGTTTTGTTTTAATTCTAATTGAACACATATGGCTGTTATTTTCAAGATTAGCTGGTTTAGGTGTGCAGATGAGCTCTGAAGGACTAGTAATCTTTCAGAAACAGATCTAAACTCCATTAGTTTATAGCGGTTGTCAAACAACCCCATCATAGTATCTCGCCTAACCACGGTAATAGCCAGAGGCATAATCACATTTTAACTCTAATAAGGAAACAATTTGGTGCATGAAAAGTTTCAATTTGGGCAGCAGAAAACACATTTCAATTATAAATAACAACACACATTTCAGTGAGCCGGACGGGCCTTAATGCCTAATAAAATTCATGAAAAATGTGAGTAATCAAGGATAGTTTTGTGCTTAAATCACTCTCATTACTTTATCCATTATTGGGAGTGACCAAGTATGAGAATAATGATGGAATTTGGCATAACTGTGATGTCAGAAGTGTTTAAAATCAGGAGTTGAGCGGTGCAGTAATTTTGTGCTTGAAGATTTGCTTATGGTGGAACAAAAACACTCTTTGCACTTTACAATAAGGTTCCATTCTTACCATTAGTTAACACATCTGCTAACATTAACTACAAATAAATAATGCATTTTTACAGCATTTGTTTATCTTTAATGTTAAAGTTCATTGTGTTACTGGAACAGTTCATACAGTTCATTGTGGTACTTTGTCTATTTATCTATTTATTAATGTAGATACAATTTTTTAAAAGACTGGAATCAGCATTACTTAAGATATAATATTGTAATTGTTTGTTCATCTTAGCTAAGATTGTTACAGTAACTAATGTTTCCACATGAAACCTTTTGTTACACTTTTTCTTTTCTCTTACACTCTTTCTCTTACAATTTTATGACTGAAAAATCTTTGTTTAACTTCCTTCACACTATAGCATGTCCTGTTTTGTCACTGGCATTGAAGCAGTTTGCTAAATTAAACGCACAGCAACACAAACATATTTAGTAGCCCCCAGTGACTTTGCAGACCTCCTGTGTGAGAAGTCTGATTAACAAAGTGACGGCAAAAACAAAAGCACTAATTATTAATACCTAAATTTACTCATTTAAATGTCTGATTATCAGCCAAAGGAAAGGGTTTTACCTCCAAACTCTATTGGGAAAAGAAGCCATGGGTAAGAGCTGGGCTCCTGTCACTCGGTTAGTTTCCTCTCATTGGTTGGCCTGTGTTTGTCTAATGGTTTAATTGTCTGGGCTTGAGCACCTGTTTGGTTGCCCAGGTGTCTGTTGGGCTGCAGAAGATCTCAGTGGTCCCTCACAGGTGTGGATCTCACAGCCTCACATATCTGCACACAGATGGCTATGCTTGGGGCAGTCACAGCCTATTCCTTAAACATTTCACTCTTGCGTTTTGTAACTGCTGTTATCTTTTTCCCCCAATTTTCCACTGCTCATTTTGATAGAATAAAATCACTTGGTTTATTTCTCCCTTCTTCAATGTGTTTTTCTTTCCCTCACTGTGTATTCATCTCTCTCTCATATGAAAGCACACTTCTTGTTTCATTAACTTCGAATTCTCAGACTTGCCAAAATGCCAACTTACAGATAATCACTGGGTCTTATTTCCTCATTTGCGGCGAGTTAATATGCAGCGTAACTAATGGCAGCCGTTTTCTCCTGCCTCTTATACGGTTTCATTCCCTCTGCTTTTATTTCTTCCTGATGCAGCTGTACAAACAGTGCCACGGGCATGCAATGTAGTGCATGAACAAAATTACAGTGCAAGAAGTAATCCACAACTTTTTTTTAACACCCACTCATGCATTAAACCCTGCAGTCCTGTCATCTATTCCAAAAGCTCTGATCGCTCTCTCTGTCTGTTCCACGTAGGCAAGCAGTGAGAAATCTCAGTGGCGTGCCGGATGCGCTGATTCTTCATAAAGGCGTGTTTCGTGTGTGACACGCCACCGCCGTGTTTTTCTGAACGTCTGAAGGGCTTGGCTTTTCACTTTCTGGTGCTAAGATTTGGGTATTACACTCTGCCGTTACACTCTGCCTTAAATCCCAGCTGTGACTTCCGTGTTGAATCTGTGGGCTCAAAGATACACGGCAGAGAAAATCAGCCAAAACTGAACTTGGCTCCAACTTTTCATTATGTCCAAATCTTCATGGTACAGCAGCTGCGATTCTCCCATAGGTTTTTTGGGGGTAGTGGTAAGCCTGATTGTGAGGTAGCAGCGGATCGTAGTTAGCAGCATCAGACAGGGGCCTGAGGATGTGGCGATGAGTGTTGGCAGAAGGTTGTGCTGACACTACCAGCCACCCTACAGAGCCTGTGAATCCATCATTCTAGCTCTGCGGCTGTCCTTCATGCTCCGCCTGTAGCTTTGTGTGCTTCAGGTAATGGGCTTATTAGTACCTTTGAAGATTTGATGCTCCTTAACAGAAATCCTTTCAGCCTCAGATCCTGAAGGCTGTAACCCTGCTTGCAGTGTTGAAGCGATGCCAAATGGTGAATCATGCTTTAGGTGTCACTATATTTGTTCTTTTAAACACAGGACTGCTACAAACAAATGTATCCTCTTGTACTGCCATAGTCTGATTTAATTTAATAAACGTGAATACTTACAAACAGATCAGATGATCTAATAGCTGATCTTTATTGAATATAGTCAGTGCATTTATTTTTATATTTTTGTGTATGTGTGTTTCCAGCTGCTTAAAGTAAGTGTATTAGTGTCACAGGTAGTCAAAAATGTTGTGAAGGATAACTGTAGGAGCCATAAAGTTGGCTATGTAGATTGTCAGACATTGTTTATAATACAATTCCCTATTTAAACTTTATTTCCTTTGCACACCTGGCTAGACACCCTTGTCTGTCATACATTTTTTTGTGTTTTTTTTTCTGGCAAAACTCTGTTGACATTTGTGAAGGAATGAAAATATACATCTATAATGTTATCTGATTGCTTAAACAGAAACAGTGCTTATTATTTATTAAATAGTTTAATTATTGTTTGTATTTAATTCTGTCTCTAATGACACACTTGCTTTGATTAAAACTATATAAGCTTGGGAAAATAACCTGGATGATCTCGGTTAATGGTACTTTAGTCTGGGATGTTTTGAATAGTTTTCTCTTTGGCAAGGTCAACAAGCTACAGTTATATCAAGTCGAACACAATTCTTGTTTGGAATGTTGGAAAAGGCTCTCCTTTATTATACAGAGAAAACTTTGAAGATCTTCAAGTTGTGTAGAGTTACTCGCAGAAAGTTATCAAAACTTCACTTGTTGGTCCGTGAAATCAACAGCTTGCATTGGTGTGGCAAAGTCTGAGGTGCTCCGCTTGTGTCATTTCTTCTGGGCTGGGCGGCCAGTTTCTATTCTCTCTCCAGACTCCAAATGTTATTAGAAACCTTTCTGTGGCCCTCAGGCTCTGGATCAGCTACCCTGAACCAGCCAGCGTCAAGGACAAAGTCAGGCAAACCATTAATTCATATATTCACAGCGGCAGTTTAAAATGTCTACTACATTAACCCATTCAGTTTTTGGCCAGTTAGATATATATGTTATTAATCATTAAGTTTATTTAAAGTTTTTATAATATAATTAAAAAATATATAAAAACTTTATATATATAGTTTTTCATTATATAAGTTTTAATATTAAAATGCTACTAATGATGAAATTTTAACACTTTCGTTGCTTAATCATAAGTCATTATTTATAGGTTTTATATGCAGTATGCACATTAATTATTCATTGTTTAAAATATGATTTTTATTGAAAAACAGATAAGGAAACAGTGGATACTGTGTAACTTAGAGAATCTGATGTGCTCGTTTTTGCTCCTTTGTCACTGTGTTTAAACTCTCAGTATAAAGTCTTTTCTATGTGAGTCAGTGACCAGAGTGTTTGTTATATATGGCCTAATAGAGCCGGTGGCCACATCTGCCACTACAGAAGAGCTTTTTCCCAGGCAGTAACGGAACCCACCAATCCTGATGTCCTCCGTGACTAGGTATATTTTAAGCGGGATGCCCATTTCATTTTATGCCACCATCTGTTAACCTCAAAGCTAGCCGTATCTGTGGAGCCCTGCAGCAAGGCATACATAATTCAGAAATCTGATCTGAATTCCATATTGATTTAGTGAGAAATGGTATTGCATAGGTACACGGGGAAAATTAGTATTCTGCCGCACTAAATTCAATATCTCTGGGCTGTCTGTGATTTTCACAGCATCCTCTTTTATTACTAATTGTTTTGTCAAGCCTTCCCACCTTTTAATGAGGGTGTGGGAGGATGCTGCGGTAGGTCAGCTGGACTAATATGGATTTTTTTTGTTTTGTTTTTATTTTTGGGTGTGAGAATTACAATTCAGTAATACCATGACATATATTATAAGCAAGCGTGATACAGATGTGTTGTGTTCTCTTTAGCACACCCTGTGTTTATAGCACACATCTGACGTTTTTGACTGGTTTGAGTTATTTAGGTCATCAGATTGAGGAGCAGGTGACCTACATGTTTCTGAGTGACAGTTGGTATCAGTTCTCTGGCAGCGTGGAAACCGCAGCGAACTGCATATGCCATTGACTTCTAAAGAGCTAATCCATTAGCATGCGATGTGGCTATCATGACTGATTCCCTTGTCCCTGTCTACTTGCCCTGACATACTTCACCACCAGATCAATAATACCAGATGTTTGAACTTAAGTATGAAATATTTATGGCCTCTGGTGTATTACGTTAAACTGTCCCATGCCGCTCGCATCGGGTCAGTTCTCTCATAGCTCAAGCAAATGTTGTAGCACACAGAGAATGATGATGTAATTTGATTCGCAATATGATAAGAATAACTAAATTGATGACTAAAATGATTTCACGCTAACATGAGAGTGTTAAAGCAGCTGTAACAACTATAAACAGCCCTAAACCAATTCTGTTTACCCTCCAACCATCAGCCTAGCCTTTCTAAAAACATATTTTTGTTAATTCAACCAATCAGTCATCACTCAGGCTGCATCCTGACTATTTACTTCACAACTTTCATTTAACCTGAAAAATGCCAGTCGCCAGTAAGGCTGCTAGTGATTTGGAGATAATGAAACCTGTCATGATGTTGCTTTGTGCTCTGTTGGGAGTCGTTCGAGTTTGTCTGGAGAATGTGGCAAGTTATATTGCACTTCAGCCTGTGTTGGTTAAATTTTGTTTCCTCTCTACACACACACACACACACACACCTTTAGCTATTTCTTTGTCATCATGACCCCATACTCACAACCTACAATTCCAGAGAGAAGTGAGACCGGCATTGATGCAGTTTGATGTGCAGTCATTGAGGCTGTATTGAGACTCCTGCTGGGATCCAAATGCCATTAGAGGGAACAGCGACTCTTTTAAACAGAGCGGGCCCTTGCTTCAGTACCTCTCTTCTAAAGTGTGCAGCAATCACATCACAGAGCGCTGACACCAGGGATACTGTTCTCCGTCGGGTTCAGTCCCTGTTTAACACTCCAAAACCCAGTGTCTGTCATGCATCTGCAAAAGCCTCTGTCAGAAGAAACTCCGCCCCCACGTCTGTCCACTTCATAATTGTGATGAAATCAGCCAGGCGTTTTTCATTCCCATTACACCTCTTCATCACTGACTGCCCAACACAGATAATTACCACTCATCTCTCATACATACTCGCCCAAAGCGACGGATTGTAGGGGAGGGAGGCTGAGGGTAAACACACTTTTGCTTTATCATCAAAATAACATTTGTGGGATAGACAAAAGAGCAGAAATTATGCTCTTCATTAGAGCAGAAAGTAGGAAAAGATTGGATGCTATCCAAAAAAAAGATTTGGTTGCTAATTTGCTAGCTCATCATGAAATCTACTGTTCTGTATTATTGTGTGTTGAGTGTGTTCCTTGGTTTAAGTTGTCATTGGGTTCTTATGCTTGTGTTGACCTTTCATCTGCTTTCCACAAGTATATTTTGGCCTTAAGCATTAATGTGTCATGTCCATGCTGTATTTCACAGTTAATGTATGGCAGGCTAAGAATGGGTTAATGGCTTTAAAATGTGGATTAATACTGTAATCCAAGTGACTGTTACATCTGTTCCTTGTGGAAGGTAAGAAATGTTAAGACGTTTTTAAGAGTTTGTCACTCATGATTGTTTGGTTGATCATGGCTGTTTGTACATATTGATGGTGTGTTTATTAGGGCTGTTTAATAGGCTAATAGGTGTTTTTTTAGGTATTTGAATGTTTGATTAATGTGATTAATTAATTAGCATATCCTAATTAATTCAGTTGCTTTATCTTTGTTATTATTGGTCCTAGATATACAGTGTTTTGGCAGGTGACGCCTTGGACTTATTGACTATAAACATGTTTCATGGTCAGTAAACATTTTGTATGCATTCATCACATTTATGAAACATGAAATGCGGTGAAACTTGCCAAAAGTAAACCGTGAAAGTCAATCTCTCCACAGCCTTGCCTTGAGCTTGCTGTGAATTCAGCATCACTCAAAGTCACGGACATTGTCATGAACAGCAACAGGGCCTCGGTTGCAATATTTAGTCAGTGACTAACTGTTCTGGTGCTCAGCGGTGGGTTGAAATGTTGAGAGCAATTTGTTGCTAAGAGCAGAGGGCCTCAAGTGGAATAGAGCAGAGCTGAATAGGCCACGGGCAGTCGAATGAGACAGTCCATGGCTTAGCCCTAATGCAATTTGAAAGGCATTGCTCTCATGGAGTGTTCTCAATGACACAACAGTCTGCAGCTTCTTCAAGTGCAATAACAATGTCAGATTCAACAGCCAGGCTTTTGGTTGACATCAGAGAGTTCTGAAAAAAAATGGCCTGCCGTTACTGTTAGTCAGTTAAACGTCTTTCAGAGTGTCAAGTGTGGTATTGCGCTGATGATCAGTAATGATTTTTCACATGAATTTGCAATTTATTATCTGATAGCAGTATAATATCTCAGTGATTGCAAATTGAGTGTCAGATCTAATTACAGTTGCAGAACGGCTCGTATTGTCATAACTGCGCCTGTTTTATTTTTTCAGTTTAATTTGATTGGCTTGATAATATTTTGTCACCGCTGCAGTAAACAGATGAAAGATATTTTACCATCATAGAGATAAGTAACAGTGTCTTTCATTAGACGCGTTACGACCTGAAAGATAAAAGCATTGCCAATCTACAGATTGTATTTACAGATATTAGATGACTTTGTACACATTATATAACTGTTATTGTAAACATGATTATTCTTTGACAGGCTGTGTGTACTTCATTTAACCCCTGAAATGTTTGTGCTTGTGTGAAGCAACACTGCAGGCTTTTCTGGCGCTTAACTTCAGGATTAATCCAATCAATATTTCATGAATAAGTCCAAATCGAATCGTTGGATACATGCCACAGAGCATGAAGGGGTCAGCAATGGGCTGATTTAACAGGAAATAATGCGTTGATTACTCAGCGGCACAAGTCGCAACTAACAGACAGACAGACAGACAGGCAGTTTTTTTAATTTTATGTTGCACTAACTCATGTTGTCTTTATCTGTACACATGGCACCTTAAGAGTGATAAAAGCCTTTAAACGGCAATCTAGGCTGTCTTAAATTTAATCATGTCTTACTGTCATGATTATGCTTGAAAGAGAGATTTCCTCTCCATCTCATGCTTGTTAGTTGTGTGAACGCTGCTTCATCTGATTTCTTAATTTGAATTCAGCTCATCACCGGGGCTAAGTTTATTCATTGTGTACTTCTGCAATTCAACATTTTGTACCATGCGCTGTTGGCTCATGTCCCTGTAGAATCTTGTTTGCTTGCTAATTTGGGTTGACTGTTGTTAGTTAGTTTTACTTCCTCTCTCTGGTAAAATGACACAAACACGGTGGCACAGTATCAGTGGTGGCTAATGCTTTATTGAGATTTGCACCAGTTGTGCTGCAAACTAAACACAACCAGTGTTGTTGCAGTAGATGAACTGGATTCTCCAGTTCTTCTTTTATGCTGTAAAACTTGGTTGTGTAACAGGCCAATTGCTGTAACAAAGATTTCCGTTTCTGCTATAAGATTTTTGCACAAAAAAAAATCGGAAAAATGAGGAGACAAAATTGGAAACCATAAACTGTACCCCCCCACCCCCGTAAACAGACAGTTATAAATTTTCAACATTATACTGTTATGTTTTATTAAAAACCCAGGCTATTATAATGCACTGTACAGCAAATGGTAATAAGTTGCAAATTGAGTTTGGTGGGTTTCTAATGAATTTTAAGTAATGGCATGGTGAGCCTCTGAGTGTTTGTAATTTTGGGCTAATTTCATTGCAGATATGTGAAAGCGTGCATTTTAGCCTTTTACACTGCCCTGGGCTACAGGCTTCAACACTAATCGAGACTCTTGTGTGACCATATGGGTTCATACAAATGATTTTAATATGCATGCTGCATTGTGCAGTATCATTGTCAAAAGGAAAAGGAATAACTCATTGACTTACAGCTCTTTATTGCAACAAATTGTCCCATGTATTTGGGTTTATTGACAATCTGGAGCTAAGAACAAGTATGCTAATGGCATAATCTAAATGCGATCGCATGCTGCGTAGCTCTACTCTGTGTCTCTCTCTCTCTATTCTTATCTCCCCCAGATCATTTAATGTCTCCAGATACATTGTGTTTTATAGCTAATTATCTTACACAATCCATTATCGGTTTTACTGTTATCTCCCATGCTTTGCTTTATCTTCCTGTTGGAGAACATGGCCTGCACACGTTGCCTGAGGGATTGAAGCACCACACACATAGAGTTTGATCGTTTGCTTTTGTCTGCTTTTAACTTTCGTTGTGTCGCACTGAGACATTTCTGAGATTGTGTTACCAGGTGTAAGGAGGGCCCTGACTGTACGCTTCAGTAAAATGTGGATACGTTTAAAAGTAAAGAAAACCACTTGATGTAACTTTATAGGAACCTGGTTTGTATAATGCATGGTTTTATTAATACTGTGAAAAGTTGTTCTGACCCTCACTTCTCAGTTTACTTGCCACTGGCAGGTGTAACAAAAAGGTCACGTTCTCACCCTACATCCATCGATTTCCAAAGTTGTTAAAAAACAGTTTATCTTCAAACTTTCAGACCAAAACTTTTCTAACCTTTAATCAACTGTTCCCAGTTTTCCACGGTGTAGCTGTCGATGTGTTTATGTATTCTAACACAATTTCTTTTCTGTCTATTCTTGTTTCCAGTTGGGTGAATAACTTTGGCCATGAAGGTCTCGGACTGCTTTTGGAAGTGCTGGAGAAGCTTCTCGACAAGAAACAGTAAGTTACCGAAGTCCGGCCTCAGTGCCGTCTGCATAAGATATTCTCTTTCTTCAGAGCTTTTGGACAACTCGTTCACACGCTCTTATCTCTCTCTTTACTCACTCATTGTCTTTTCCCCAGGCAAGAGAATATTGACAAGAGGAACCAGCATAAACTCATCCAATGCCTCAAGGCCTTCATGAACAATAAGGTGTGTTTAACATTTCAAGGCTTCACCGCGAACAGCCCGTAAACGTGTCCCTCAAATGTCAAATAAAAATATAAGTAAATTAAACCAAAGCAGCATGTCAAACCACTTTAATATCATGCCAGTTTCTTGCTTGTCCTTAAGATTGAATACATTTCTGTTTCTGATTGAATCATTCAACTACAGTAACAGGAGCAAACATAAATGACACTTTGTCAAATAGAGATAATTATCTGGTCTGATCTATTCTAACTGCTGCTTTCATGCCTAAACTATTTTGACACTTTTAAGCTTCTACTCCAGCCTTGTTATGTCAGAATTTATTTTATTTCAAACACTTTGCTTAATAGGCTTTTAACTTAAACGTATTTCACTAAAGTAAATTTCACTCCTTATGCTCAAACTGTGGTCAAGTGTGGTACCTTAAGCCCTGAGAGGAAGACAGAAATAAAGGAATATGATTATTTGTCCCTGTAGCCTTGTCCTCAATTGAATTCATTTATCTTAAAACATATCCACACCTGCCTAATTGTCTTTGTTCCAATAGAACAAAGGCGAAATTTGTCCTTACACAAGGGCTTCCTAGTGTTTGCTAAACGCTTAAAGGGATTATTCATTTTAAAATGTTTCTGTTGAAAGGTGCAAAAATTGAGTCTGTTGTTTTCAGTATGGCCTGCAAAGGATTCTGGGGGATGAACGAAGCCTCCTTCTCCTTGCAAGGGCAATTGATCCCAAGCAGACTAATATGATGACTGAGATTGTTAAGATACTGTCAGCGGTCTGTATCATTGGAGAGGAAAACACGTAAGTTTATTCAGTCAGTTGAATGTTATTTCGCAACACACATCTACAGTTATACACTATATTGTAAAATGTCTTTTTGAACCATTTAAAAAAATACATAAAGGTTCACTTTAGTTTTAATAATGTAGAAGTATGCATTATGCATGTATAAGAGTGATTTTACTTCTGGCAAACTTAAGTGAGTTTCTGACTACACAAAACACTCAAATTAAGAAATATGTAGATCAACGTACTGTAGTATAAACACAATAACTCTCTGTATATATAATTTTGATTTAGTTTGTTTATTTTATACTTTGTTGGAAAACACATACTGCACATATTATATAGAAGAGATTAAGATTTATATTTTGCCATATGGGTTGGGACAATGTCAAATGAATCAGCAGGTTTTAGTTGTTTCTGTTGTTTTTTTGTTGTTTTGTCTGCCTTAACACTGGTGCAGTGGTCTACAAGAGTGGTTCTTAACCTTTTAAGTGCTCAGCCACCATCATTTTTCAAACCCAATGGATCAACAATCTTTCTGTCCCACTGCACTGCTACTCCAGGCGCTTTTTCCCCACTGGTCAAATGATCCTTGTTTTTTTTAACTAATTTTATTAGTTGTCATCTTGTGATTGGTTCTTGCTTTTTGTGACATTTTGAATCATCACTAGTTTCAGTCATAGCAATCTTAACCTTTTCTGTTAAAATAGCCCATGCAAGTTTTTTTAAATGCTGTTGGAATGGACCACTGACCATAAACATTTGTCTAGAATCACAATAATGGCTAAAGAGTACTTTTAAGTTGAATAGAATAATGTTCGTTTTAAGTAAGGGAAACCACTAACAAAGAGCGGAAACATAGCCCCTCACCACCAGGTGGGTGTGAGAGGCTGTCTTTAAACCAGACGTTTTGTTTTAGCTTTGCTGAGGAGTTCTCTGTCAGTAGCCACACAAACACACACTCACTTTGCTAAGTGCAGGTTGGCTGTAGCTGTGTGTGGTAGGTGAGAGGATTAGTGTGTTTTATGGGTGTGTAGGTGATCAGAGAGTGTGCAGATCTGTGTGACAGCTGTAAAAACGCTGATACTTCACTTAGCGCTGAAACTAGCTCCTTCCCCCTCAAAACGCTGCGCGGTGACACCGGCTTATGTTTAGCGCTGTCACATCAAAGTCGCTCTTTAGGAGCCGAGCAGGTGTAGCTTATTCTGAAACCATGTTTGAAGCAGCATGAAAGCCTCGGCACAACCCACTCACGACTACAACTTAATCACCTGGATCACAAAGCACAGATCTTACACAAAGCTGCTCGACAAAACTTCTCTGCACAGTTTCTTCAACCATAGGGCAAGTGAAACAACAGAGCCTGTGAAAATGATTTTAAAGTCTCATGTAGCTCACTGGTTTAGTGTTTATAATCTGATGTTGCTGGTTAGGTGCAAAGAGCTTATATCTATTACAATACAAGTAGACACACCTAGTCATACTACATCACTGTTTTCCATATTTTAGGCATCTGGACCAATGGCATGGTGTTTGTTTGTGTGTGTGTGTGTGCGTGCAATGTTTACTGAATGGACTATTTTTACACAAGCACTGGTTTGTTGTGCAATTATTATTTTGTCTATGATGCATTCTGTTTCTCTTTCCCTGAGCACAGGACTGCAGTCCACCAGCGCTTGAGTCAGCAAAACAGACACAAGACCTTGTAAAGTCCCTAATTTGCTTTCCAATCATCGCATCTCTGTGATGTACACAGAGAAATACAATTCTGTCTGAACTCATCACTTCAGGCCTCTTATGTTCCTGTGGTTGAAGGCATCAGACAGTGTAGACTATAGGCTTCTTCTTATTACTGTGAAGAACATAGTCGTGCTTTGATGCTACATAGCCACAACAGGATATATCTCTACGTTAAAGGCTGTGACATTGTTCCAAGCTCCCTGCAATAACATCTAAGACCAAGATTACAAGCCTTTATCAACACTGGTGAACATTCTGAACCAATGTCACAGCCATGTCTCGATAAAAAGCATGTTTACCTAAACACATTGCTTTCTGTCTACTTGTTTCCCTCAGTCTGGATAAGATCCTGGCAGCCATGACCATTGCAGCAGAGAGGAATAATAAGGAGCGGTTTGCCTCAATAGTGGAAGGGCTGGAGAACCACGAAGCCCAGCAGCTACAGGTCAGTGTGACGCCCTTTAGTTGATGCGTAGAGACAGGGCAACGCTCTACCCCATCTGCCACTCCACCTCATGACCTGCATGCTGTAATTCATTCCATTCTCTGTTTTAGACACATTCACACCCAAGCTCAGATAAAACAGACCTGCGTAGCTCATAGATAGATCTCCAGAATTTCTCAATAGTTTCTCCTAGAAAGCAATGAGATTAAATGGGGATTAAGAGGAGGGGGGAAGAATTGCGCTCACAGATAGTGTCCTTTATTGACATGCGTGTCTGCGATGTTTCAGTGCCAGATTCACTAAAGGAATTATGCAAATCAGATAACAGCGGAAATGTGGCCACATACTCTGTGCTAAATGCAATTTGCACACCGCAGTACCCGATCTTCTGGATCAGTTTTGAGTGCTACGTTCTGAGGGAAAACAGCAGGCTGCCACAAACTGGCATAGGACCTTATTGGATGATCCAGACACCCACTGCAGATTGACTCCTGACAGAAGTCCTCAGTTGCTCATTATTGTTGAATAACTGCTGCCATTTTCTGTATAAAATTGAAAAAAAATGAAAGTACACCTGAATTTAAATGTCTATAATGAGTGTAATTTACACAGAACATTTATGAATGTTTTTCTGTTTATGAAGCTGGGCTATATCAAGCATTCTCATTAAAAACAATACAGTATACTAAGGTCTATGCTTAAACAGAACACAAACATAATCAAATTCCAGATCCAGGCTTTGCGCTGTACTTTTACTTTATGCCAACAGTTATATCTTTTTTTTTTTCATTTCTCTTAAAGAATTTTTTAAAATTGTTACTTAATTTAAACATATCCAAGAACTCAATTAAGTGTGTAAAGAGGCAACCTCTGAGCGCGCTCTGGGTGGTGATGTTTAGCCCGTTTCTGAATTCAGATGTTGTTTATGTTAAACCTTATAATGAGGATAGAATATACTTGTTTCAATGGAACACACATCAGCATTGAGGTTTCTTATTACCTAATGTGTTATTTTAGTTATTTTAAATAATTATCAGGTTTCTGGTTGCCCTGGGCAGCTGATAGAAATCTGCTCTGTTTGTTGTCAGTCAGCGCCCGCGTCTTCTTGACTCTGAATGCTCCTTTTGATGCTGGAACCAGGTAGAAATTGGCACTTCTGTCACTCAAAGGTCTTCTGCACTTCGGCTCACCCTGACATGTAAACAAGTTCCCCCATCCCTCTACTCACTGTGTTCTGCGGTCGTCTGTCAACCCTGCCACCGACGCCCATGATGGAAGCTGGAGGCTGGCTATTGTGAAGCAATGGGAGGTGTTTTCTGAACCCCAATCAGCCTCAGCCAGGTCACACACAGAACCCAGAGGTCTGTAAAGTAGCACAAAACCCTCTTTTTCAAAAGGATGGTGCTTTATCATTTCTCCTCTCTTACAGTTTTTTCCTCAGAGTTCCTCAGTCTGGTCCCAGAGGAACAGACTCAAAAGGGCAAGGATGCAGCAACACACCTGTATTCATCAATGCGGCGCTTCTCAGCAACATGCAGTGATCTGTGACCAAGCGCGACAAGCCCCTCACACATTCATTACCCAAATCGCTAATCTTTGCCTTGCTGCTAGGAGAGCAACAGAGATGCTACAAAGAGCACGAGGAGAAGGGAAAAATAAAATCCTTTGATTTTATTCCTTGTTTTCTTCTTGGGGAAAAAAAGCTGGTAATGAAAAGAAGCGCCGCTAATTGTGAAGTAAATTAAAACACCTCATCGATGCAGGCAGTTCAAAGAAATTAAGCGCTTTTTGAACCTGCGATGGGCTGCGGTGCCTGACTTTTTAAACGTGATTAAAATGCACTTTGGCGTCGCATTGACGCAAGCACGCAAACTTTAAGCTGTCCCAGTAGTGCCTGTTTTAATTACCCCGCTGGAAGCCACTGTGCTGCTTTAGCTCATCAGCGCACACTCAACCCAAAATGAAGGAAATAAGCTACTCAACCTGCACCAGCGCATCCGCGACGTCACCAAACTGCGTTGATGTGCATGCAGCTGACGATGAAATGCATTTGCCCTCAGGAATACTCGGAAGAGTGAACCAGATTCACTCAGCAGGGCCTCTAATGATTCCAATTGAAATAATTGCTGGAAAGGGAATAGGAGACGATATAAAAAGTTTGTAAATGTGCAGGAATGATGTTGCATGATGGGAGATTCTCTGTAGTGAAGTTGAATATATTGAGTTCATCTGCAGATAGTACTTTCTAGTGCTTGTGGCTTTGATAGACAGCATTGATGCTTAATATCACCAGTTCACATGCAACACAGGACTTATAAGCCCTTTAGATCACACCACTGCACTGTTCTTTAACTTTGCTGCTTGGAGATATTCAAGAGCACCCATTAGTACTGACACCCTTCATATAAACACCAATGTCTTCTGTCTTGTTCAGTGTTGGATTTTTTCAGCGTTGCTTAGTCCCAGCATCCCCTGGCTGGCAGGGAAAAACACAATAAAACCTTTGCTTTACAGATGGATGTTGTTTTTTCAAAACGGTGTGAAATTGTCTCGGATTCCTATGGCTCAGATCGGTCCTGTTTCCATTGGTGTCTGCTTGTGTGTGGCCCCTTCAGCAAGACCTGAGAGTAAAAATCAGCAAGATTGAGAATGATGGATCCTTTCCTGGCTGGTATGAAAACATGCAAGTGTATTACACATGTAGGCAAGCATCAAAGCCCAGGCCAGACCTGGAGAATGTAGAGGAGGAGTCCTCACACGTCCATCAGGTGGAATTTACCCACTCAACATTGATCACCCATCCGGGGAACATTCCTCCCAGCTCCCTGGAGAAACCTTATAACCTGTTAAGAACCATCAGCGCTCCTCCCTGCCTACTGCCCTGATCCGATAAATCAATTAAAAATACACATCTGTTCAGTCTGGCCTTCTCCCCTCTCCTAATCCACTTACACTTTTCCTCGTACAGCGTTTCTCCACAAGCTCTTCACGGTGCCAACTGCCTCATTCCATCCCATCCTTATATATTCATTTTATTACATGTAATGTAATATATTGATTTTCTTCTTAGATGAGAAATAGCTGAATAAATAAGAGGCTGTTACATGGTGCTACATTTTAATCAGTGAAAGCCAGAGGGATGATTCTAGGGTTTGGCTTGCATTAAATGGAGGTGTGTATGTGTGTGTTATTGCAGGTGGCCTGCATGCAGCTGATCAATGCACTTGTTACCTCTCCGGATGATTTAGACTTCAGAATACACTTAAGAAATGAATTCCTGCGTTCTGGCCTCAAGAAGATCCTACCGGTGAGTTTGGC